>JASDQU010881382.1:27062-39084 GCA_032191745.1 Picea mariana | reverse complement strand
TGCCTTCATTGCTATGGTTTCCACAATCATATAACACATGCAAGAACATAAATCAATTTTATCACTACCAAATCTCTTACACACCACCACTCTCACACACTAAGTCATTTGAGAATCATCTATATCCAATCATGGGTTACTTAAGATATAAATTATGTCCTTAATGATAGGTTTTCACATATACCTCCAAATCCTTATCATTATGGACTACTGGTTTCAAAGTCAATTACAGAGTCAATTACAAGCCTTGGTTTGAACTAAGTAAGATATAGATGTCTTGTTACTGCACATCCACTTAAGAAAAACATATATCTAAATTCAAGCAAAGCACACTCATACGCTTCTCTTTCATAATTTGACACTTGTTATTGATATTCTCTTCTTATCATACCTACTCAACCATGTATTACAGTAAACAAGAAAAAATAATTGATTTGCCTTGTTGATTAAGGATATACCAATATGAGGTCTAGATTATTTTAACTTCTTGGTTAAGGTAACCAATTTTGAGTAAATTACATGTACATGAAATCATTTTATATAAACCCAACACACAACATTAAATTAAATTGTGGAATGCCACACTGATTCCGATTAAGGTATTCTTTGCACTATTAAAAATATTTTGATGGATAGAATAATATTGAAGGGTTGGGAACTTTGTCCATAAAGTTTTAACCTCTAAAAAAATTGTTTAATGCTCCAAATGGGTTTTGAAAGTTTTAGGAACCCAAATCACTAAAAAATGACTTTCCCATAAAGTGGGCTCTACAAGTCCGTGGCTTAAATTTTTCTACCCAAATAACTAAAGTATATGACAAACTATATATGGATTCGTCTCGGATCATAAAGATGTAATAGAAAAGGCTCTACTTCCTAAATTGGACCATAATGGAGCTGTTGTGACAATAATGTTTAGGCAAGATGAAATGTTTTAATAAGAGTTCATATGCTAATAGGACCATAACATAGAATATTAATGATATATAATCAATTTATTGACTTCTTAAATTCATGTTCAACATATTCCTCTATTATGGAGGAAAAATAAAATATAGGACATTATTTCCTCATGGCCATACCTTATTGGTCTTGATGCATAATACAAACAATAGTGTACATGAAATGAACATACATCTATGACATTACCAACAAGCATGTGGATTCAGTAAGACCTCCTATTTTAAATTGGTTCTAATTTCACATGTAATACCCCTCAACACTATGCCAAGAAAGACAACAAGGTTAATCTCAAGAATTTGACTAACTCAAGACTGAGACTATATTTTTTTCTTTTTCTTTTTTAAACAATGCCAAAGATAAATAACAACTCCATTTATTACATCCACTTACATACCATGATCAATACTCTTCTCATACAATATAATCAAGTATTCCATATACATCAAACATTTGACTTTAACCATATCCATAAGAAAGTATAAGAGAGCATATAATTCATCGTAAATAAACATATATGGAATTTCACAACCAAGTGTGCAATCCTACTATAATAAGTGTTGTGTGTTCTTAGGAACTAGGATATAACTTCACATATTTAGCACGTTCTAATTAATTAATGGTATCCATAATCAACATAAATGCATAAATGAATTTGCTTATAAATCCAAAACAACAGTCCAAGATTAAGCTAAATGTTAATAAGAGTAACATATATCATTCACTGTCATCTTTGGAGTACTAAAAGAAATCTCAAAATCATCTCTCACAATGCATCTCTTTTCGTTACTTAATTATCAACTAAATATCATATTCGATATTCACATCTAATTTAAGAACCTTGGAATCTGTTTATTAACAATGTGTATATACACATTCGAAAGTACTTATGTACTCTATGCTATGATTAATGGATTTCTTAAAATATTTGGTATCCATAATGACAAAGGCGATATATAGTTAAAGTACTTTGTTCTATAACTTGGTCTATGGATATATTTCAATCACATTCCTAGTGCAATAATGATCAAAGAGATATTTTTCATCTACATGAATCAAAGAGTGCAACATTTATCTCATTTCTAGATTTACAATCTAAAGAAATAATTTTCCAAAATCACATTAATAAAAGCATTGAATTCAGATATAGTCATGAAAATACATGAATCAAAGAGTGCACCATTTATCTCATTTCTAGATTTACAATCTACAGAAATACTTCTCCAAAATCACATTAATGAAATCATTGAATTCAAATATAGTCATGAAAATAAGGGGTATAGTTTATACTTTAAGGGGTATTTAAAGGTTTACAATAGTAATACAAAGTGAAAATGAGAAACAAGAACCAAATCTTGAAAATTCCACACATAGGTTACTACAGGAGTTGCTCGTGGCCCCATAATCAATATTAGTGTGCCACATGTGCTCTACGTTGAGGAAACTTGTGAGCACTTGCTATTGTAGCCATTACAGGCTACAAGCACTTCCATGTTCATGTAATTTTGAAATAAAATCTATGCGTAAATATTTTCATGCATCTTTAGGCTTTTACTTGCATATTGCAAATAACATTACCATCAACTGGGCCTAGCTAATGATTCTACTCAAAGCGTCAATTATTTATGCATGAAAAAACAAGCCTATAAATCTAGGAAAGGAATTCTCATCTAATATATTTTTGTATATAAATAAAATAGAGGATGAATTTCATGAGTAATGAAAACAAAATGCCTCTTGCTACAAAGTTTAGCTCCAAGCACCCTTCTTTCCAATCAAGCATAACCTACCATATTTCCACCCTATTATATACAAAGGGTACTCTTATTCCCTTGGAATCCCTAGGATAGGATATAGAGATTGTAATAAAAAGCAATATAGATATTATAACTAAATAATCCAATTATAAGTCAATGAACATGAAATTCAAACTCTTTATTTTTTGATACCATAATAAACCTCAAAATAAATCAACTTAGCTTATTCATATGAAATCAACCAATTATGGGAAAACTAAGCACCTTTTATACTTGGTCATATAGTTTATACTTGGTCATACGTAACTATATGCAACCATAGTTGCATATGAGTAGAAGGATTAGTTCACCCAATCCAAAATAATTCATAAGGCATAGGAGTACAAGCTTGTTAATTTGCATGCCAAAGTATTATCTCCTTATTATTCACGATTTAAACATATCTCATGGTCTCTTCACTTAGCTTTCAAAAGTATATATACCTAAGCACACACAACTATCGATTTCAAAACATCTAAACCTTAAATTATGTCTACAATATTACCATCATCTCGCAAATATGAGTATCTCAATTTAAGATCCCTATCCCAACACATTAAATTTTAACCTCGTCATTCAAATTACATGAGTCATCACTATCATTCTTACTATAATAACCCTTCACATCATTCATAATGCTCAATCCACTGATCAAAATCCAAAGGGAGTTGCCCACTTGCTTTTAGAAAATTTTCCACTACGCAATTACAAAAAGATTCTCATATTTATCATTACATCAACTTATCCTAAAGTATTTTCCACTATTTCCATATACTCCTTAAGAAAATTTATCTACATCAAAAAGTGAGGCACAAGAGGTTTAATAATTATTCTATAAAGTATAACCTCATATTTTAACAATCAAAATATTCCAAGCCGTATTATTGCATTCAACATGCAATTCAAGTTATTTTCCTTAAAGAATTAAGAGTAAGATCTACTAGAGAATCCAACTCTGGATTAGGTTCAATATTGAATCCTCATTCTCATTCGCCTTAAAGTAAATACAAATTCATAAATAATATTAACTTACTATGTCCATGGAATTTATTGACATAGGTTCTTTGATATAGGAATTACTCTTAATTATTAATCAGACTTATAATATGAATTTCACAACCATATATCAATGTAATGAATGTAGTCTTCATGCCTTCACTGCTATGGTTTCCACAATCATATAACACATTCAAGAACATAAATCAATTTCATCACTACCAAATCTCTTACACACCACCACTCTCACACACTAAGTCATTTGAGAATCATCTATATCCAATCATGGGTTACTTAAGATATAAATTATGTCCTTAATGATAGGTTTTCACATATATCTCCAAATCCTTATCATTATGGACTACTGGTTTCAAAGTCAATTACATAGTCAATTACAAGCCTTGGTTTGAACTAAGTAAGATATAGTGGTCTTGTTACTACACATCCACTTAAGAAAACCATAAGTCTAAATTCAAGGAAAGCACACTCACAAGCTCCTCTTTCATAATTTGACACTTGTTATTGATATTCTCTTCTTATCATACCTACTCAACCATATATTACCATACACAAGATAGAATAATTGGTTTTCCTTGCTGATTGAGGCTATACCAATATGAGGTCAAGATTATTTGAACTTCTTGGTTAAGGTAACAAATTTTCGGTAAATTACATGTACATGAAATCATTCTACATAAACCCAACACATAACATTAAGTTAAATTGTGGAATGCAATACATATTTTGATCAAGGTATTTTTTGCACTATTGGAAATATTTTGATGGGTAGAATAACATCGAAGGGTTGGGGAGTTCGTCCAGAAAGTTTTAACCTCCAAAAAAATTGTTTAATGCTCCAAATGGGTTTTGAAAGTTTTAGGAACCCAAATCACTAAAAATTTACCTTCCCATAAAGTGGGCTCTATAATTCCATGGCTTCAATTTTTCTACCCAAATAACTAAGGTAGATGACAAACTATATATGGATCTCTCTTGGATCATAAAGATGTAGTAGAAAAGGCTCCACTTCCTAAACTGGACCATATATGGATCTGTTGTGACAATTATGTTTAGGCAAGATGAAATGTTTTAATAAGAGTTCATACGCTAATAGGACCATAATTTATATCTGAAATTTAATGTACAAGATTAATGATATACAATAAATTTATTGACTTCTTAAACTCATGTTCAACACATTCCTCTATTATGGAGGAAAAATAAAATATAGGAGGACATTATTTCCTCATGGCCATACCTTATTGGTCTTGATGCATATTTCATACAAAGTACATGAAATGAACATACATGTATGAGATTACCAACAAGAAAATGGATTCATTAAGACCTAATGTTTTAAATTGACTCTAATTTCATATTTAATACCCCTTGACACTATGTCAACAAAGACAACAAGGATAATCCCAAGAATTTGACTAACTCAAGACTGAGACTATATTTTTTTCTTTTTTCTTTTTAAACAATGCCCAAGATAAATAACAACTACATTTATTACATCCACTTACATACCATGATCAAAACTCTTCTCATACAATATAATCAAGTATTCCATATACATCCAACATTTCACATTAACCATATCCATAAGAAAGTATAAGAGAGCATGTAATTCATCATAGATAAACATATATGGAACTTCACAACCAAGTGTGCAATCCTACTATAATAAGTGTTGTGTCTTTTTAGGATCTAGGATATAAATTCACATATCTAGCATGTTCTAATTAATTAATGGTATCCATAATCAACATAAATGCATAAATGAATTTGCTTATAAATCCAAAACAACAGTCCAAGAATAAGCTAAATGTTAATAAGAGTAACTGATATCATTCACTATCATCTTCAGAGTACTAAAAAAATCTTAAAAACATCTCTCACAATGCATCTCTTTTCGTTACTTAATTATCAACTAAATATCATATTCACATTTAATTTAAGAACCTTGGGTTCTGTTTATTAACTACAATGTGTATATACACATTCGAAAGTACTTATGTACTCTATGCTATGATTAATGGATTTCTTAAAACATTTGGTATCCATAATGACAAAGGTGAGATATAGTTGAAGTACTTTGTTCTATCACTTGGTTTCTAGATATATTTCAATTTCATTCCTAGCTTAATAATGATCAAAGAGATATTTTTCATCTACATGAATCAAAGAGTGCAACATTTATCTCATTTGTAAATTTACAATTCAAAAAAATACTTCTCCAAAATCACATTAATGAAAGCATTGAATTCAGATATAGTCATGAAAAGACATGAATCAAAGAGTGCACCATTTATCTCATTTCTATACTTACAATCTAAAGAAATACTTCTAAAAAATCGCATTAATGAAAACATTGAATTCAGATATAGTCATGAAAATAAGGAGTATAGTTTATACTTTAACACTTCTAAACAAGGTCTTTAAAGGTTTACAATAGCAATACAAAGTGAAAATGAGAAACAAAAACCATATCTTGAACATTCCAAAATTTCCACACATAGGTTACTACATGAGTCACTTGTGGCCCCATAATCAATAGTAGTGTGCCACGTGTTCTTTACATTAAGGAAACTTGTGAGCACTTGCTATTATGGCCATTATAGGCTGCAAGCACTTCCATGTCGATGTAATTTTGAAATAAAATCTATGCATAAATCTTTGCATGCATATTTAGGCTTTTACTTGCCTATTGCAAATAAAATTACCTTCAATTGGGCCTAGCTAATGCTTCTACTCAAATCGTCAATTATTTTATGCATGAAATTTTATGCATGAAAAAACAAGTCTATAAATCTAGGAAAGGAATTCTCATCTAATATGTCTTTGTATATAAATAAAATTAGAGGATGAATTTCATGAGTACTGAAAACAAAATACCTCTTGCTACAAAGTTTAGCTCCAATCACCCTTCTTTCCAATCAAACACAACATACCATATACAAAGGGTACTCTTATTCCCTTGGAATCCCTAGGATATGATATAAAGATTGTAATACAAATGGTACTCTTATTCCCTCGGAATCCCTAGGATAGGATATAGAGATTGTAACAAATGACTATTCAATAAAAAAAAAATGTGAAGGGCATAAACCTCCTTCACCCAAAAGATTGTGTTGCTCACAAAGAGCCAATATGGATCCACATTGTAAACAACAATACGTGCCTGATTAAGGCTCAACACAATCTAGACCTCTATCTACTAGCTTGCCATGGAATTTAAGTAGCATATTAATCATAAAAAACAATGGGTGCCCTCATAGCCACCCTTCACCTTATTTTATAGTGTTCATACATAGTACCACCCTGTTGCTCATGTACAATTCCCTATTTTATAATTATTCTATATGCATATTAATCACACACTTCACTCTTTCTTTTCTCTTTTTTTCTTCTCGAGTTAAACTCGCATGTGTGTACATAATAATTTTCTTTTTAATTAAAACATATTTTAACTAAAAAGCGATTGTTTTAATTTAGATGTTTTTATATGCACATTTACTTTACTTTTCTCTAATTTCTACGTTTGTACATTAATGTCAATTCTATATACTCATGAATGTCCTTTCTATTTCAATGAGCATGCTTCTATCTATATGAATAATATTCCTAAATGACTTGCACATGATATATTTTTATTTTTAGGACGAGTAACCCCAACTAATACCAAACGGTGAGGTGATTGTCACTCCAATCCATCTGCACACATATTCATATGGAGGGAGAACCAATAATCTATGAGTGAGACCATGCTACTTCCACCTCATTTATTGTTGGTAAGAGATTTGTGGTCTATTAAGGAATAATGACTCTATGCTCTTATTGCATGTCTCTTAATTCATCTTCGTAGGTGACCTCCATAGCCTCACCTCTTGGCATCATTCAACCCTCTAGGTGATAACATATATACTCTAACATGGTCTATATGGAGGGAGTTGCTAGTAGGTGGGGAAAAACTTCACCGCTTCTTGTGGAATAGTTGTGATGCCTCCTTCTTATAGTCTCTACCCATGTGTAAGTTAGCTAGCAAGGTTACCCTTTGTCCATGCACACATCTAAGAACACAACATTACATGGCACTATCTAATTAACCAAAGTAAACCATAATCACATATGCATCTCATAACATCCACGTTAATACATTTAGCCTCCTCACCCCATCGTGGGTCCATATATCTTGGCTCACTCTTGAAATCCATAAGCTTGTAGATTCTATCTGTCACACTTGACATATCATCAATGATATTATGGTATATAAAAATCAAACCGTGCATGTTATATAATCATCAATAATCTTTTTTTTTTGTTGACTGGGGAAATCAACAATTAGTCGGGCACGTACTTGCATGAAACACGATCATGTTATCCAACTACTACCACTATAACTCCATGCATGCCAATGCGGCCCCTCACGTGGCACACAAAGATAGTTGAGAATTTCGAAACAATGACTTCACATAACAAAGTTCCTTAAGAGTGCACTGCATCCCCAACTATTCTACACCCCGGAAAAAATCATCAATAATATTATGACTCTTGCATTAACATAAAATTTTATTATTTTCTCATCATCACATCAAATCATAAATTTGATACACAATTTCATACCCTATAATGACATCCAATTGAATCTCAACATATTCATAGTTCATATATAATCATCGCATCATATGGTGATAGGTAATCATATCATACCATTACCAAGTTTTAAAGAATAAGTAACATAAATATGCATTCATCTAACAACATTGAGTCACCCAAGCTTCTAAAATACCTTCAAAACAAACAATAATAGTTCTAGTCAAAATGGGGCATTACAACTCAAACGTTGGTTAAAACAATTATCTAAGGGTTGGTTGACAACTATCCTTTAATTAAGATAGAATAAATCATTACATAATATTATCTTATGAGGCACGTGATGCTCATTTTTTAATGTAATCAAAGCTATGCTATACAAGGAATTGGATTTTAGATCTGGACATGCAATAGGCATCTTGCACATGTCAACATTATTTATAATTTTGTTCATCATTTTTCATAAATTTTTTGGTTCAAAATGAACAATATAGAATGTATTGCAAACATATGCATAAATATCCAATATAGAATGTATTGCAAACATATGCATAAATATCCATACTTAGAGCATACTTAAATATTAATTAATTAGCAAATTTTCCTAACAAATATATTTCTCAAATTTCATCAATTATTTGAATTTGTAAGTATTGAGTTGCTTACTTTTTACGTACCAACTTAAATTATGTTTTATTTTTTGGCATGCATACATTGTCTCTGAATTGGTAATGATTTTGTACCTTAAAGAGAATTTTCTATGAAATGATTACGGGCAAATCCTCAAATTACGAGTTGCATTTTCAAAAAGTCTTAATATAATGAATGGAAAGTAATAATCACTATTAATTTTATTTTTCACATGTTAATTTATGAAAATATGTTTATTTACTTTATAAATCACAAATAATTTTAAGGATGGAAATTTATTTTAAAATGTAGAAATTTTGGTGAATCTTACTAGTCTTTACTATGCCAACTATATAATGTTTGGCAATATTTTTGTAAAAATATTCAAATTTTTAAGGATTTTATATAGTTTGTCTAAAATTTTGACTATTTTAAAGGTAAAATAATTTTATGCTATAGAATTTGTGCAAATCATTTTTAGAATGACGAATCTATTTTTGGAAAAAAGCATGAAAATTAGTCCATGAGCGAAATTTAGCCCCTCCAATTTTCCCTATTATAAATATACCTTTTTATTCTTAGTAAACCTTGAACCTTCAACATCCTTTATTAAAAATATATTTCCCTAATCTCCCCATCACTCTTTACTCTTTAGGTTTAACTAAATCCCTCATATGGTCTCCCTTGTTGGGTTGTGCACTAATTTATAGGAGTTATTTTTATGATCAATATCTTTGAGGTAGCRTTAATTTATTATACGTAATAATATTATTCTATTAAGTACTYTTTATTTGAGTTTTTTTGTATGAGCRTTGTCTTTGAAGTGGTGTTATATTGATGTATTTGTGTTGATCCACATAGTCTTACCTTCCCTTGTTATGAGTACCTTGGCCATGCCAATCCTTGTTATCGATATAACCTATCACATTAATACCRTCATAGTGTTTTGTTGTATGTTATTATACCTCTAATTAGCCACACCATAATAAWTTTTGAATAATTTTTGAAGGCTTGAACAATGCATTAACAACATTTGCGACATTCTTGACCAATTGATTTATATATACAATCAATAAAGAATTTTTCTCTCTTTCTTTCTTAAAAATGTATCATGTATCTCGATTTATATACAACAAACAAAAACAAATAAAGAAGTTCTCTCTCTTTTCAATGTATCTTATATTAATGAAAGGTATAAATTATACAATAAAAGTATAAGAAAACATTTTACTAAAACGATAAAAAGGTGTTTGCATTAATAGACTTACAACCATACAAATCTCTCATCAAGAGAGATTTATTCTAAATAGATGGTTGAAACCTATATAACAATCAAACTCTAAAATAAGTAAAGAAGGAGAAAACACTAACACGTAAAACAAAGTTGCATTGAAGCTTACACAACATTTAAAGGGTTATTACTCAAATACATCGACACACCTGTTAAGCCTTAAATAGTGGTACAATACCCTTTAATTGGGGTCTATTACATTAGTAATGTTATTTTATTTATGTCGACTTGGGTTCATTAGTTGTAATTGTACCTCCTAGTCTCTTATATATACCAAGGAAACCTTTTCATTTTCAATTATCTTGTATTTGGAAATTTATGTGGTGTATAAGGAGGTTGCCTCCTGGAAGAGGCTTATTATATGAAATTATCACTTTGTCAAGGCATTGAGTACTTATTCTAAGGTTTTTTTTATGCTATTTTGATATTTGGTACTTAACATTTAGTATCAGAGCTCAAGGTCTTGGGGTTTCGCTGCTGCATCTGATACACCTTGGAATTTTCGCTATAACTTTTTTTCTGCGACTTTTCATAAGGAACCCCTTGGAGGATATTTATTAGACAGATCAAGGTACGTGGGTTTCAAATTTCATCTCCTTGGGCCTTATAATTTTGGAGATATAGCCTGTGTAAGATAGGGTTTTGGAATCATCCTGAATTTAGTCATCGCGGAATTTTCTCTATAAACATTTTTTTGTGATGTTTCAGATCCTAAAACCGAAGGCTATTCATATAAATTATCAAGGTATCTTTGATAAAAATTTAAGCTTCTGGGTCATCCGACTTTTGTAGATACACCCTGTGTAAGATAGGGTATCTGACTAGTCATATTAACTAGTCTCAAACATGTGTTCCGGGTAAAACAGTGATATATTCTTCAATGAGTATCAAAATTAAGTGCGACCAGTTGCATTGGATAGTGAATAGTCTGTAATATTTCTGGTGCAAGTTTCAGAATCAAATATTATATATTGTGCTCTTGGCACGCTTTACAAGTACACTCTCCTGGAAGGGACAAATATCAACAAGGTGTGGGGAAGTTACCATAACTTCCACTTGGAAAATCCAATTTTGATCAGACCCGTGGCATTGCAGAGAAGATGTATCAGAGAACTACAAAACGAAATTTTCAGACCCAAAAGGGCCGAAATTTTGGAGATACATCAGAAGAAAGATTGTCTAGCAGAACCACCTTGAAATCAAGGTTTAAAAGTGATACTTGGCCAACATGCCACCAAAAAAGGGAACTTCTACACCAAATAAGCCTTTAGATAGTCCTACTTGGACTCTTGATGAAGGTGAATAAATGCACAAGGAAATAAATGATTTACAAAAGAAAATAGTAAAAAAAGATGAACTATAAGGGATGGTGGATTCAATTGAAGCTAAGTTGGAGGCAATAATGGATACTAAGATGGATGGTTTAAAAATGGAGATCATGGAAGGATTGAAAAATTTCCTAATAGAGAGGCCACCTAAAAGTGAAAATGTATCCCATGAAATTCATGATGAGGACACAAGGAATATGAATCAATACTGGAGAAACTCCAACTTTGGGTTGAAGACCAACCACTTTCCTAAGATCGATATGAGGAAGTTTGATGGCAATGATCCAATCACATGGATACTTCAGATGGAGCAGTTATTTGATCTACATGATGTGCCACATACACAAAAGGTACGAATTGCTTCTTTATATTTAGAACCCAATCAATTTGTGTGGTATAGATGGCTTTGTTGTTGCAAATCACTT
>JASDQU010881381.1:43093-56060 GCA_032191745.1 Picea mariana | reverse complement strand
AATATTAAAGTATTAATCAATTAAAAGTTAATTTATGTATTAATGAATTATTACATTAACGTATTTAGTATAAAATAAAATACTAATACATAACATTAATAGATTAATGTGTAAAGTGATGTATTAATTAATTAATAAATAAGTAAAAAATGATTGATATAAATTATTAATACATGAAGTAAAATATTAATACTTTTTACTTAAAGTATTAAGTTATATCAACCACTTTTTGCTTCTTCTTTTTTTGCTCAAAAAAATATTTCACATTTTATTAAAAATAATATAATATTTTTACATAAGTCTTTCTACGCTGACGTGGCATAAAGTCCTCTTTGTCTAGTCAAAAAATATAGAATAAAAGTCCATAAAAGAGTAGTTATAATGACCAAAAAGTTGACTAGCCTATAATCTTTGTCACAATAGAAAAAAAAGTCTAGATGTCTTTGAAAAAGATCCTCTCTCCAAGAGGAGAAAAACAAAATAAAAAACTAGAGCTTTCCTTATAAAATTCCCAAAGACAAAAGAGAGACAGCAAGAAAAAACTACAGATTTATGAACTGTGTTGAGCCCTCATGGCCATCCACCCAAAGGTTGTATGCTATTCTCCCTTGGCAACTATGGAGAGCCTTTTTTGATTGGAAATCCACTTGTTTGTTCACTTCCATGAATATGTGCGCAAAAGATATAGATCTAAAAAGTAGGCAAATTTATTCTATTCTTTCCTTCCACGCATCAAGATTTTCCACCTTCAGAACACCTTTCCTATTGAGTCAATCAATGACTATCTTGGTGTCACCCAATATATGTAAATCAGATACTGGTAGTCTAACTGCAAGAGTTATAGTAGCCCATACTCCCATAACTTCAGCTCTGGTATTTGTTCCATTCCCACAGTTTAGTATCCATCTGTATTCTCTAAGATCATCTATCTTTATGACACCTCCAACACCACTTAGAAGACCATTTTGTTGTGCAGCACCATCAAACCATGCTAGAGTTTTATCTACAGGAAAGGTAAAAACATTATTCCAAGGAGTATTGCCTTTATGTGGTTTCATTTTTATACACATAGAACTCCTTGCTAAATAAACAATTCTTTGCACTGAGGGAAGCATTTCATCAAAGATAGACTTATTCCTATCAATCCAAATGTACCAACAGATGTATGTTGGAAGTGCAGACATATTGGAGTTCTGAATAGTCCAATTTTGGAAGGATTCTATCATTGTATTTCCATTCCATCCATAATCTAAGTTCAAATCCTTTTTTATTTCCTCCCATACCAACTAGGTGAAGGAGCAGTTTATAAAAATATGTTTTGTAGATTCTTTATTCTTTTTACACAAATTACAAATACATGGCCCCTTCCTTCCTTTCTTTTGAATATTTTTCCAAGATAAAAAATTTTTTTCTGCTAATGTCCATACAAATAGATTTATCTTCAATGGGCACTCCCACTTCCAAATATTCAGTGGGCACTCCCACTTCCAAATCTTTCTCCTCCATCCCACGAGATTGTAATTCCACAGAGATTTTGATAAATCTTCATAAAAATTCTTGACTATGATATAACCAGACTTGTCAACTCCAGTCCAAATCATCTCATCTTGTTTGTCAACTAATGGAACTCCCGAATCAATCAACTATTTCCTGTAGCGATCCCATTCCTCAGCTATCCATTCTTCTAGCCCCAAATCAGTGCTATTGATCCAAATTGTACCTGTCACGCTCCCATTCCTCTGTCGGCTCGCTTGATATAAGAGGTGGATTTCCCTTTTATTTAGACGACTAACCAATTCCTACTATAGTATGGCGTCTTGTCACTGGCATAAGATCACATCCTTTATGACTAAAATCAAGTGTCTAGATCTCAGTTTCCAAGCCATCCACTGAAGTATAATTGGAAAAGTATTTCGAATATTTTTCCACGTCTGTGATCCAAAAGTATGAACTAGTTTCGTCAATTGGAGCCAAGTCAAAACTGATATATGCAGAAATTACTTATCCTTGAGTACGCTTTTCCATATTCCCTGTTTCATCAGAGCTCTCAATAAAGTGTTTGAGGCCAGAATCTATAGAAAAGGAAAATATTACGAAGCCCCCAGCCTCCATATTTTTTGGGTCTAGCAATAGACTACCATCTGCTTAAATGATACTTCCTTTTGTGATTTTTTCCAGACCATAGGAAATCGAAACACATTTTACAGATAGTTTGAAGAACAGAAATCAGGAAATGAGCAAGAGCCAACCAATAAATTGGTTGACTCTTCGGGACCACCTTAATTAAAACTAAATGTCCCCCAAGGGACAACCACTTATTACTCTAGTGAGATATCTAAGACTCATACTTGTCAAGTAACCATTGCCAATCACCTACTTTATAACTATTAGTTTTTAACATAAAAATAAGATATTTGAAACCTGAAGCTAGATCTTTACAGGAAAGAGGAGAATATCCTTTAAATAACTAAGAGTTTCCAATTGGACCCCCGAGTGAAGTAAGGCAGATTTCTGAGCATTGATAACCAGTCCCGAGGCACAAAAAAAGTTTTGTAGAATATCCTGTATTACCCCCCATTCTGAAAGGGACGTTGTAGTCATAATTAGGATATCATCTACAAAATAGAGATGGAGAACTTTAATCAATCTGGATACCTTGATTCCAGGGATATTACCTTCAACTTTTTCTTTTTTGAGCGCCAGTCTAAGACCTTCCATAACCATTATAAAAAGAAGAGGTGACATTGGGCATCCCTATCTAAGACCCCTGTTTCTTTTAAAGAATTTTGTGGGCTCTCCATTAATCAGAATAGCATAATTAGTAGAAGATACACAATCCATAATCCAATAAGTAGTTGGAATACCAAAACCACTCTGAAGCAGCATTAGCCTTAGATAATCCCAATTTGTACAATCATATGCCTTTTTTAAATCAAGTTTAAGAATTATAGCTTGTAATGTTTTACTTTTAATACTATGTAAACATTCTTGTGTTGTCTCGATTGCATCAAGTATTTTCCTTCCTTTAAGTAAACCCAACTGCTCCTATGATAAAGATCTGGATAAAATTGGTCTAATTATCTTAGCAATCACTTTTGCTATAATCTTGTAACATAAGTTGCATAAGGCAATTAACTGAAAATGACTGAACTCTGTAGGATTATTAACTTTGGGAATCAAGGCGAGAAAGGTGGAGTTAATTGAATTGATTATCTCACCTCCGATTCTAGATTCTTCCACCATATCTAATAAGTCCTGAACAACCAACTCGAAAAAATATAAGAAGAACTCCATGGTCCATCACATCAGGACCAGGGATTTTGTCCTTTACAAAGCCCCTAAGAATTTCTTGAATTTCATCCTTTGTAACAAATTTTTCCAAAAGACTTAATTCCTCCTCTCGGACAATGCTAGGAAACATTCTGACTGAATTGATCTGATTAACAATAGAATTTTGTCCAGTATCATTGAAGAAATATTTTAAAAAATTTATTGTTTTCATCTTGGTAGCTTCATGTCCCGAAAGAGAAACCCTCGTGCCATCATTGATCTCCCAAATGAATTTTTTTTTCGCATGTAGCTCGCAAAATAGTGAAATAACTTTGTATTCTTGTCGCCATGTTTGATCCATATAGCTCTACTTTTCTGGTGCCATTGTTCTTCCTTTGCCAACAATAGCTTCTTTCTCTCTGTTTCAAGGTTGTATACAGATTGGTCAAAAACTTCAGTAGTCTTTCCTTGAATCATCTGCTCATATTTACTTTCGAGGGTATCTTCAATCATATTGAGATCCCTCATATCCCAGAGACATTTTTCCTTATCCCATCGTTTTACACGGAATTTTAAAGTAGAAAGTATTCCCACCAATCTCCTTTGGTCACCTATTATATTATGAAGACCATGATCCATCCACACATCCTTTACCAACAACTCAAAAGTATCCTCACCAATCAAAACATATTTAATCTTAAAAGGATATGCCACCACCGGGATCCCCATTCCAAACTCAAGAAAAACTGGAGCATGGTCTGACAGAAAGGGGTATTGAACCCAAGTCCTAAACCTCTGAGTTGTAGCCAAGAGATCCTTTGTTATATATATACTTTCAAGTATTTTTTAAATACTATCAACCCTTGCTCGGTCGTTCCTCCACGTCAGAACAATCTTTGTAGGAGCAACATCAACTAAAGAGTTTTTTAAGAAAAGAAATTTGAAAAAACCCGCCAAAGAGTCTTGTAAAGCATTTTTTCCCAAAATCTCCACAGATGAATTAGTAAAATTCAAGTCTCCTGCAATGATTAGATCCTTTTGAGATAGGATACGTGAAGCTTCCACCGAGACCCTGAATTCTTTTCTGTCCTGATAGGGTCCATAGACATTCAGAAGCGATAGCTTCCTTTTGTCTGATAATGAGTATCCTGACAATAGAATACCACCAGTACTTAGAAAAGGATCAAAATCAAATAAATTAGGATCCCAAGAAGCAATTAATCCACCATAATTCCCCACAACACTCACAACACAAATCATCTACTTGGGTTGTAGTTTAAACATGAAATTTATTGCCTTGTCCATGGACACCATGTAAGAAAATAATACTTGTAGAAGTACTTTTCAAAATTCTATGCAAGGAGGTTTGTTTCAAGGTTCCTCCAACCCCTATAATATTTATGGATACTAAAATCATGTTTTATCCCTTGATAGGTATTTTAATCCTCTAAGTGCCCCAAGATCAGTAGCAGTAGAAACAGTAGGTGTATGTTTGTTTGTAGGTCCTGCCTTCCTATGGGCACTTCAAACTTTAATTGGAGAGACTTCAAACCCCAATCCCCTTGACCATGTAGGGTCATTTACAGTAATGAAACCCTTCCCTACATTGTCATAAGAAGTACCTAAAGTAGCCAACCTCACCACAGGAGTGGTACCTAGAAACGTTGGTATCGGTAAAGAGTTTGTAAGTCTATGCCCTGTAGGAATTAAGTTTGTTAACAGGCTATCCAGAGCACTATCACTGAGTTCAGGTTCAGCATAACCCAGGGAAAAAGTAGTTTCGGTCTCAATCCTAGAGAGACCAGTGGAAATTTCTTCTACCACTTCGGTAGGTGAAACCACAAGAGGGCTACGTGAAACATCCCCATCCACTGTCGCATAAACAATAGCTTGATGGGAGAACTTGTCAATATCCAAAACTGACCTTTTAGACTGGTCTAGGAAGAGTATAGAGTTTAAATGATCATGTTCCCATGTTGATAACGGAGAATAAATCTTGGGATAGAAATGTTTCAACTTACCAATAAAATTTGTGTCCACAACTGAAGGATTGTCCTCATAGTAGAGTCCGGGAAAATCCATTTTAACTTAGTCATCCCCCAACAGAGTAACATTGTCTCCAAGTGAATCATCTGCTAAATCTTCATCCGGTAGGGAACTATATACCTATGTGCATTCCTTCCACAAGTGGCCTGTCCTCCTACAAAGGGTGCAACGGAAAGGCAGACCCAAGTAGTCCAATCGCTGGACAAATAAAAGACCCTGCCATTCAATCTCCAAAACTTCCAAGAGTCCTCCATGGATATCTACTTCAACTAAAACTCTTTCCATTCTATTATCCATTGATAGAAGGTATGCTTCTTCTATTCTTAGGAAACGTCCAATGGAATTTTCGACTGCTTCCAGGGATTTTTTGTTCCACATTTGTAAAGGAAGGCTCGGAAGGAGCACCCAAATGTGCCTAAAACTGAAATACTCTGTTGCAGTATTGAAACTTAACCACCATGTTTTTAACATTAAACTTCCCTCGTCATAACTCCAGAAAGTTTCAGTATCCATTTAGTGTCCTCCAGACTTTTGAAAATGAAACCCGACCATCCTCTAGGAAGTGATAGTAACTCTAGTGTATATCCCAACAATAGGAGCCAATTCTGCTTCACCCAATCCTCCATGTAGTGACACACCTCGACTGATAAGTCAGTCTACCTACTAAAGCATAGAGAGACAAGTTACAAGATTCCTCGAGACCTATGTCCATACCCAACACTAACTTTCGTTTAGTGCGCATCGACTTCCAAGCCTTGACAATGCAGTTTACTCGGCTTCTATGGTCTATCTGTCCATATTTACCATCTTCTTTCCCTTTAACAAACTGTGAAAATTTCAAAAGATCCTTTGACAGACCTCCTAAACCCTGCACTTTCTCAGCAGAATGATTATCTACCAAGGGACAGTCTGTATTCTTTGCAATATCCTTCACAGCGCACTCCAAGGCATTAACATTCTTCTGCAGGAGACGTGGTTCTTGAGGAAGAGTAGGATGGGAGCCTCCCAATATCAAATCAACATTAAGACTCTCCTTAGGGTGGCAGGTTGTAGTAATAACTTCAAATCATGCATCCATCGATGCGAATAAACCTACCCTCTCCCAATGCTCCTCATCAGCCGCACTCATGAATGCGCTAACATCATGATCCATTAGGAGGGGCACTTGTAAGCCATTGTAACCCCACAAAATAGAAACAGTTAAGACGTAGATTCAGAGTAATCTCGTCAGTAATAAAGAAGTCCTAGAAAACTAGAGGTTGAAATAATGATAGATAAGACAGGACTCAAGATCATATACACAGAGATTAACTCCCCCTAGCACTCCCATCAACTCGAAAAAAGATCATAAATGTAATCCAGTTAGAAACAAGCCTGGAAACTTTAACAGATAAAAAGAAACACAACCATGAAAGCTAACGAGACACATATCATAGACTTTGTTCTATCCCTCAGAGAGCCATTGCAAAACTCTCCATTTACGCCAAACCCTCGAGACCTGCAACTCTGGTTTTCTTTAAAAAATTGAAAAATCACCTTCTCGCGCTCCAGACCTGTCCTTTTAATACCATTTAATTAATTAATTGTTACATTAACTTATTTAATATAAAATAAAATACTAATACATAACATTAATTTTATTAATGTGTAAAATGATGATTAATTAATTAATAAATAAGTAAAAAGTGATTGTATACATTAAAAATTAATAAAATATTAATACATAAATAAAATAATTAATAAGTAAAAAATGGTTGATATAAAGTATTAATACATTAAGTAAAATATTAATACTTTTTACTTAAATTATTAAGTTATATCAACTACTTTTTGCTTGATATAAAGTAATACCACGTAAAAAAATTGTTTGATATTAAATAATACCACTAAGGTTTGGGAGAGTCGAGATAGAATAACCAGAGACGAGCAAAGTTGTTATCGGGGATCGTGGCAGAGGTGGGGATGGATGAACTAAAGCCGAGCCAAGGAGTCCCTTCTTTGTTGGTGGATATACTTCCAATAGGTTTGTAGGATTTGGTATTTTATTTTGGTTTTCCTGGCTTCTTTATATGTCCAAGTGGACTTTCTTCCCAGTTACTATTTGTGGGAACTGGTTCGTTTTTGGTTTTGTCTGAGTTTAACTATCAGTCTAAGTTTTTTCCATTGTTCTAGTTACTATTAGTGGGTCCCGGTCTTTCCTGACTCTCGTTTCTCTTCATTTCCCGGGCCCGACTGGCGGTCGGTCAACAATTTTTTCTACTATTTTTGTCCTTCCTTTTAGCTTTTGGGTGGCCCCTTATTATTTTTTCATCTTTGGGAACTGGTCCGGGGGTTTGGATTTCACTATTGCTTTCTAGGTGGCAACCTCGTATTGTCTTTTAGTGCTCTTCATTATTTCCTGTTAGCTTCCATTATGATTTCCTGGGATTTGGGTGAAGGGAAGCATTTTGTATTCAATAACTTTGTCACCTCTCAGTGTAGTGAGCCTTTAAGATGAGAGTTTTCACTTAATGGCTTTAATTCCTCTCCCTTTCCGGTTGCGCAGCCTGTTTTCCTTCCTAGACCTTTGTTTTCCTCTATCCAAACTCTGGCTCTTCCTACCTTGCCTCCCTTGCCTTCGGAGGGGTTCCTACCACAATTGTTTGGTTCTTGAAGGGATTTTGTGTCGAGTTCAACCCGTTTGGGTACAGTTTCTACTGGAAAGAAGAGGAAAATATGGAAACCAAATAAGGTCCCGAGGGAGTTAGTTTTGGGTTTGGATATTAGTCTGATGGAAACCTATAACATGTCACTTTGTGGGCTTGTAGGTAGGGTTTCCTATCACTATTTACCTCAAGAACCGCTCCAGGTCTAGATGGAAAAAAATTGGCTCCCCATTATTGGTTACTTGTCGAGGGTATTTTACTTGAAAAAAGGTTGGATAGGCTTCTAGAGTAGGTCGTCGGAGGATGCTGCAACTTTACTAGCGACTCGGTGGGCTTTTGGGGCTAGTATCTTAATGATTAAACAATGGCATGTTGCTTCCGACCCGCACAGTGAATACTTTGCGCAGAGGCACCTTTGGGTTCTTTTACCAGGACTCCCACTACATTTCTAGAATGAACCTTCTCTTAGGGATATCGGTGACTCCCTAGGTTCTTTTATTTATGTAGATAGTGAAGCTCTCAGAGCACTGAATCGAAAGGTTGGAAAAGTTTTGGTGGAGATTGATATCCATGGTGGTCTGCATGAGTCTTTGGACATTGTGTGGAGCGAGAGGAAAGTTAAGAAGTGTTTAGACTATCTGGGTATTCCCTTTCATGTGAAACCGATGTCACAATACGAGGAATTTGTGTAGGTACTGTAAAGAAGTGGAGGTAGTGGAAGACATTAACGAAGAAGTTGACAACTGGGAAATACCAGACTGTTCTCCGGAGGTCGAAATTTTTGGTAAGTTTGACCAACACTTTCAGAATGTTTCAAAGGTCTAGGATCTTCCTTTGGAGAAACTATCGGGTAAGTTACAATACTTTTGTCCATCTCTGTTTAATTTTCTTACAATGTGGGAAAAGGATTTTGTGGATTCTACTTCTGTATTGGATTCTGTCCCGAAGACCGCAGCAGTCTCTACAGTGGGTGATGTGACTTTGGGTTATGTTTCTAGTCAAAAGTTAGTCTCTGGTGACCTGGGGCTAGGCCTTAATGCTAAAATCAATATTGTGATTTTGCATGGTATTGACCGTAGCACTCAAATTGGTGATTCAGGAATTATTGGTGATTCTTTACAAAATGATTTTCCTTCCTCCCCATTTGAAGGTAGGTCTCCCTTAAAGTTGGGTATGGATTTAAGTCAACAATGTTTCCATGAACCTGAACTTTATGACGAAGCTCTTATGGAATTTTTTGACAGTCTCCTTCCATCTGGACGGAGTTCACAACCTTCGGTTCCCCTTCCAGTTTATTTGGGGAAAGCGGTGTTAAATGAGGCCTTGGGCGGGGAATGTGCTTCATCCTCGAAAAACACTAATTTAAGAAAGGAGAAGGATTTTGTTTGGTCTAGGGGTTTGGGGATAGAGGTCTCACCCATCAAAACTAGAAGCTCGCAGAAAAAAGATATTGGGGGAATTCCAAATTCTGAGGTGAAGGATTCTTCCACTGTGGACAGTGGGGCACTTAGAGCGTTGAAGGCCCTAGCCAGGTCTAAATAATGATTTTATTATCTCTAAACATTAGAGGGATAGGGGGCTCCCTTAAAGCCTCTTCTTTTTGTAGGGTGTTGGATCGTGTGCGCCTGATATCATCTTCTTGCAGGAGACTCTTGTGGACGATTTTAAAGCTAGGAATTTTGTGTAGGATTTTCACCCGAGCTGGGTCTCTAGCACTGTCAGCTCATTTGGTATTTTTGGGGGGCTATTAGTATCTTGGGATCCCGATTTTTTCTCTCTTTCTCCATCCTTAACCTGTGGGGGTATTTTACTATCTGGTCAAATTTCAGCTACTTTGTGTCCTATATCTTTACTCAACGTTTATGGTCTGTGTTTGAATAAAAGAATTTTTTGGGATACTTTGGCAGATAACGGTTTACTCTCGGCTGACAATTTGGTTATGGTGGGGGATTTGAATATTACTCTTTCTACTGAGGAAATGTGGGGAAGTTCTAACTTCTCGGTTTCTTTGGAAGATCAACTAAAATCTCTCTTTAAATCAAAGAACCTAGTGGACATTCGACCAGACAGGATGGTGCCTACCTGGCACAATGGAAGACAGTGTCCTCAGGCCATTTTGAAAAGACTGGACATGTGTATTATTGTTGAGAGCTGAATAATCTCTCGAGATTATTACCGCTCGTGGGTGGAATTTCCGTTCATATCAGATCATGCTCCAATCATTTTTCAAATGGATAATGTCCCAGCAATTAAGATTTATTCGTTTAAATTCAATTCGACTTGGGCCATGGACGATGAGTTCAAGTGTTTATTTTTTTTCAGTCTGGAAGGATAAAAAGTTTTTATCAGAAGAAGGAATGCAACATAGGCTCGTGTGGAAGTTGAAAGAATTAAAACAACAAACAAAAGTATGGAATATTAAAAAGGAAAATCTGTTAAAGAGTAGGTTAATAACTTTGGAAGCTCAAACTAAAGAAGCATACTTAAGTTTAGATGGGATTATTTCTGTGCAGGAAAAGGAAGTGTTGTTGGGATCCTTGGAAAAATAAAGATTTTTTTTTTTAATTTATAATGAGGAAAAGTGGCGCTAAAGAAGCCAGGCAACTTGGATTGCAAGTGGTGACTCCAACACAAAGTTCTTCCATAATTTTTCTAGTCAGCGACGTAAGAAAAAAACTATTCAGGAAATAAATCTGGAGTCTAGTGAGCTATGCAGGGATCAAGCAAGGTTAAAAAAGGCAGCGAATCATTACTTCAAGGATTTCTATACATCTCAGCCTGAATCTTTTATTATGGAAAAATTGGAGGTCACGAATCTATTTAAGAAAATGGTTCAAGTAGAGGATTTTATCTCTTTACATGTTCATGTTAAGTCAGAGGAAATTAAAAGGGTAATTGATTAGTTTAAGAGGGATAAAAGTCCAGGCCCTGATGGCTGGATTGTGGAATTCTTCATCTCTTTCTTTGATTTGGTCAGTGAAGATTTAGTGCAAATGGTCGAGGAATCAAGAATTTTTGGAAAAATCCATGGTTGCCTTAATTCAAATTTTTTAACATTGATTCCAAAAGAAAATAACCCTTCTTCATTTGGAGATTTTAGGTCGATTTCCCTCTGCAACTTATGCTATAAGTTGATCTCCAAAATTATCTCTAACAGAATCAAGCCTATACTATCTAGTCAATTTTCTGAAGAACAGTTTGGTTTTATTGAAGGTTGCAGGATCCATGATGCTATTGGTACTGCTTTTAAGTGTTTACATAGTATTTCAAAGAGGAAAAATAGAAAATCATTACTGCTCAAAGTGGATTTACATAAGGCATATGATAGTGTGTATTGGGATTTCCTGCATTTGATTCTCCTACAGATTGGTTTTGATATACCATTGACCAGGTGGATTATGAGTTGTGTTATCTCTCCTACTTTTGTTGTTATCATCAATGGCGAAGCCTTGAATTTCTTCAAAAGTGGAAGGGGCCTAAGGCAGGGTTGTCCCTTGTCTCCCTTATTGTTCATTTTGGTTATGGAATCCCTCAGCTTATTATTAACAAGAGGAAAAGTGGAAAATAAAATTTTGGGTGTTAAAGTTTTAAGTTTGGTGAACATCCTTCATCTCCTTTTTGTTGATGTCGTCTTGATTATGTCCAATGTAGATATCAATGAATGGAAGGAAATTCTCGACCACATTAACCTTTTCTGCAAAGCAAATGGGTTACAGGTAAACTCTTCGAAGACTACAGTTCACTTTGAAGGCATGAGTGAAACTGATCTGGTTCCCTACAAATTTCTGCTTACTTTTCCTTTTTCAGCCTTGCACTTAGGTTTCAAATATTTGGGTTTCTTTCTGAAAAATGGACCACAAAGGGTGGTGTATTGGATGTGGCTAGTGAACAAGATTGAAAAAAAGATAGGGTTGTGGTGTTATAAGTGGCTCTCCATGGGTGGGAGGATCATCCTTCTCAAGGTGGTTATGGAGAGCCAATCTATTTATTGGATGGCAGTTGAGTTAGTTCCAAAATATATCATTAACCAGATTTGAAAGTTATACTTAAATTTTTTATGGAATGGTAATAATTCGAATGGTCATTTTCACTTATGCAATTGGGAGGTTTTGTCGAGACCAAAGTCTTG
Organism: Picea mariana; assembly: GCA_032191745.1. Classification (NCBI taxonomy): domain Eukaryota; kingdom Viridiplantae; phylum Streptophyta; class Pinopsida; order Pinales; family Pinaceae; genus Picea; species Picea mariana. Next base: position 43,970 of record JASDQU010881381.1, on the reverse strand, counting down.
TGGGGGTTGGGGCCTTCGAAATTTGAAGCATTTTAACTTAGCTTTGTTAGCTAACACTCTTTGGAACACTCTCCTTGGTAGAGGGTTATGGCACAACATAGTAATGAATAAGTACTTAAGGTATTCCAATGTGATCCAATGGTTTAGATCGACCATTTTTGTAGCTCCCTCAGCCTCTAAAATCCGGAGGAACATGCTAAAATCCATCCATTTGCTTCTTCATTGGCAGGTTTGGCTACATGGGTCCGGCAATCAGGTTCGTGTAGGTAGATATTTGATCCTGGGTATAGGGGGAAAAGCATTATTATCTCAACCTCTGATTGATCATTTCTCTAGAAAGGAGATTAAGATGCTAGTAAATGCGAGGAACCCCTTTATGTCAAATGTGTTTTCTGATCCATGGATTAACAACGTTTCGTTGGGTTTAATAGGCTCGCTTGCTGAAGAATGGAGTCTCTTTACAAATAGTCTTTCCGCTGCTGGAATCTACCTGGGTGAGGATATTGATAAACTATTGTGGGAAGGGGGGGATTCCTCCGAGAATATTTCAGTCAAGAATATTTATCTAGCCTTGGTTACTACTCAGAATTTTCAGGTTTATCCCATTTGGATTAAAATTATTTGGAGCTGGGAGATACAACTTAAGATCAAACTTTTTTCTTGGTTGACTATTTCACGGAAGATTCTTACGTGGGATGGACTTCAAAAAAGAGGTTTCGAAGGGTCGGGTTTATGTATCTTCTGTAAGAATCACGCTGAAAGCATTGATCATCTTTTCATCAGTTGTGTCTTCACCAAAAAATTATGGTTATTATTAAAGGACTTTTTGAAGTTAAAAAGGATATGGTCGGGACAGAATATAACTGATGCTTATTAT
>JASDQU010881381.1:6728-26031 GCA_032191745.1 Picea mariana | reverse complement strand
ATTGTTAACAATGGTCAACCATAGTCAACCAAGGTCAACAATAGTTAAGATCATGCATAATGGAGGTCAATCATAGCGAATGTTTGTGCAAGTTAACCATGGTCATGGTCAACCATAATTAACCATGTTCATGGTAATTCAAGGTCAACCACAATTAACCATGGTCATAGTCAACTAAAATTATCCATGGTCATGTTGAGGGAAAGTTGTGGTCAACCATAATTGACCATGTCAATCAAAGTCAACCTTTCCTTCCCAAAGTCAACCATGATCATGGTCATGGTCAACCATAAGAAACAATTGTCATTTTCAACCATACTTAACCATAGTCCTTGTCAATTAATGTATTAATATTTTAATAATGTATTGTTAATGTATTACTACTTTAATAATGTATTTATTAAAATATTAATACTTTACTAATGTATTATTACTTTAATAGTGTATTAATAATTTAATATGTTACATTATACATTAATTTATACATTACATTAATGTAATAATGTATTAGTAATTTATTAATATTTTAATATTGTATTACTAACATAACTAAGATCAAAGTATAACTAATTTATTAATGTATTACTTTAATAATATATTAATACTTTATTAATGTTTAAATTATGTATTAGTAATATTAATAAATACATTATTAATAATGTATTATTTAATTAGTGTAATAATAGTTTAGGAATGTATCAATGAATTAATAATGTCTTTATTAATGCATTTAATGTATTAAATGGTCATTGTCAATTAATGTATTACCATTTTAATAATGTATTTATTAAGATATTAATACTTTACTAATGTATTTATTAATGTATTATTACTTTAATAATGTATTAATAATTTAATATGTTAAATTATACATTAATGTATTTATACTTTAATTTATACATTACATTAATGTACTAATGTATTATTAATGTACTAATGCATTAGCAATGTATTAAGTAATACATAGTGGTTGATTAAGGTCAAACATGGTTAATGTCATCCATGGTCATGGTCAACCATGTTCATGGCTAGCCATGGTCATCTATGGACAACGATTGTCAAACATGGTAATGGTCAACCAAGGTCAACAATAGTTAAGGTCATGCATAGTGAAGGCCAATCATAGTGAATGTCTATGCAAGTTAACCATGGTCATGGTCAACCATAATTAGCCATGTTCATGGTAATCCAAGGTCAACCACAATTAACCATGGTCATGGTCAATCATAATTATCCATGGTCATGGTGAGGGAAAGTCGTGGTCAACCATAATTCACCATGTTAACCAAAGTTAACCTTTTTTTCCCAAAATCAACAATGGTCATGGTAAACCATAAGAAAACATGGTCATTATCAACCATACTTTACCATAGTCCTTATCAATTAATGTATTGATATTTGAATAATGTATTGTTAATGTATTACTACTTTAATAATATATTAAATATTAAAGTATTAATACTTTACTAATGTATTTATTAATGTAATATTACTTTAATAATTTAATATGGTACATTATACATATAATGTATTAATACTTTAATTTATGCATTATATTAATGTAATAATGTATTAGTAATGTATTGATACTTTAATACTTTATCACTTACAAGATGTATGTATTACTACTTTATTAATGTATTACTTTTTTATTATATTAATACTTTATTAATCTTTAAATGTATCAATAATATTAATAAATATAATATTAATAATGTATTATTTAATTAGGGTAGTAATATTTTAGCAATGTATTAATTAATAATGCATTAATATATTAATAATGTTTTTATTAATACATTTAATGTATTAAATGGTCATTGTTAATATTAATGTATCAATATGCTCGCACGGGTGTAGACGGATTGACAAGTGTTGTATAAATGGAAGGAAATTTGTAAAATGAAGTTTCATGTTCGATTCTCACCCGAATTTACTAGTGCGCCATTCTTGCAGGCTGAGTGGTTACACCTGGGGTTATATGGTAGCCACGGGGATTGACCCCATGTCACATGAGTATGAGAACCCCTAGTTGCCAATTCCCCAATACAAAAATAAATAAATAAAATTAATGTATCAATATTTTAATAATGTAAATTATTAATGTATTACTATTTTAATAATATATTTATTAAGATATTAATAATTTACTAATGTATTATTAATATATTATTACTTTAATAATGTATTAATAATTTAATATGTTAAATTATACATTAATATATTTATACTTTAATTTATACAATTATTAATGTAATAATTTATTATCAATGTTTTAATTTATAATGATTAAATTAATGCAATAATGTATTATAAATGTTTTAATACTTTAGTAATATATTTATTAAAGTATTTAATATGTTAATATATTTAATTTATTATTATTATTATAATGTATTATTAATGTTTTAATACTTTAGTAATACATTTATTAAAGTATTTAATATGCTAATATATTTAATTTATTATTATTGTAATGTATTATTAATGTATTAAATTTTAATACATTAGCAATGTATTAAATAATACATAGTGGTTGATAAATTATTTAACTTAATTAGTGGTATTATTTTTTTTTTCAAAAGAAAATTTGCTCAAAATTATATTATAAATATAATTTTTTTTACATACTGTCAGACAAAAATTTCTGTTCCAGAAACTCCGAAATACTTAACATAAAAGCCAATTCATGGTTATTTAGTTCCTTCAAAAAACCAAAAAAACCTAATATTTACTGAAAATAAGGGAAAATTCAGTAATTTCTTCCTCCAAAATTTTAATGATAACCCCTTTATATGCCTCTACTACAATAATGACCAAAATAAAAACAAAAAACCACTACAACGCAGAGTTGTTCAGAAAATATCCATATTCTTTTCTTCACCCCTTCCTCCAGGTTCTCATTGATAAAAATTTAATCTTCCTGCAGGTGACAATAGTGCTTCTTTTGAAAGCTTATCTCCCTCCTTATTAAACTCCCAGTATATATGGTGGAAACTAAGGACCTATAATTTTTTGCATAACATCCTTGTGCGTTTTTTCCATCCTTCAATAGATACTATATCCAATTTTCCTTTTTCATTTAGCCATTCAATGACCACTTTTGAATCGCCAAATGCTTGCATCCTTTGAATACCCAGGAAATTTGCTAGTGCTAGGGAAGTCCATATACCTAGTAATTCGACTTTTGTATTAGTTCTGCCACCACAATTGATGTAGATCAAAGTCTCAGAAATTTTAATTACACCTCCAGCCCCGCAAATGGACCTATCACTTTTTGCAGCCCCATCGAAAAAAGAAATGGCCGATCCTTCTTCATGCTGTATAAAACATTCCTTTACTATGGATTTTGGGACATAATTAATTTTATGACTAAACATTCCCAGTATCTTATACAAAACTGAAAAAACCGATAGCCTCTTATTTTCAAAAATGCCTCTATTCCTTTCGATCCACAAACACCAGTAGGTTAAATCTGCCACCTCTGAAGGAAAAAATTTATTAGTGATCTATTGATAATAAGCATCAGTTATATTCTGGCCTGACCAGATCCTTTTTAACTTCAAAAAGTCCTTTAATAATAACCATAAGTTTTTGGTGAAGACACAACTGATGAAAAGATGATCAATGCTTTTAGCGTGATTCTTACAGAAGATACATAAACCCGACCCTTCAAAACCTCTTTTTTGAAGTCCATCCCATGTAAGAATCTTCCGTGAAATAGTCAACCAAGAAAAAAGTTTGATCTTAAGTTGTATCTCCCAGCTCCAAATAATTTTAATCCAAATGGGATAAACCTGAAAATTTTGAGTAGTAACCAAGGCTAGATAAATATTCTTGACTGAAATATTCCCGGAGGAATCCCCCCCTTCCCACAATAGTTTATCAATATCCTCACCCAGGTAGATTCCAGCAGTGGAAAGACTATTTGTAAAGAGACTCCATTCTTCAGCAAGCGAGCCTCTTAAACCCAACGAAACACTGCTAATCCATGGATCAGAAAACACATTTGACATAAAGGGGTTCCTCACATTTACTAGCAGCTTAATCTCCTTTCTAGAGAGATGATCAATCAGAGGTTGAGATAATAATTCTTTTCCCCCTATACCTAGGATCAAATCTCTACCTACATGAACCTGATTGCCGGACCCATGTAGCCAAACCTGCCAATGAAGAAGCAAATGGATGGATTTTAGCATGTTCCTCCAAATTCTAGAGGCTGAGGGAGCTACAAAAATGGTCGATCTAAACCATTGGATCACATTGGACTGCCTTAAGTACTTATTCATTACTATGTTGTGCCATAACCCTCTACCAAGGAGAGTGTTCCAAAGAGTGTTAGCTAACAAAGCTAAGTTAAAATGATTCAAATTTTGAAGGCCCCAGCCCCCACAAGACTTTGGTCTTGAAAAAATCTCCCAATTGCATAAGTGGAAATGACCATTCGAATTATTATCATTCCATAAAAAATTTAAGTATAACTTTCAAATCTGGTTAATGATATATTTTGGAACTAACTCAACTGCCATCCAATAAATAGATTGGCTCTCCATAACCACCTTGAGAAGGATGAGCCTCCCACCCATGGAGAGCCATTTATAACACCACAACTCGATCTTTTTTTCAATCTTGTTCACTAGCCACATCCAATACACCACCCTTTGTGGTCCAGTTTTCAGAAAGAAACCCAAATATTTGAAACCTAAGTGTAAGGTTGAAAAAGGAAAAGTAAGCAGAAATTTGTAGGGAACCAGATCAGTTTCACTCAGGCCTTCAAAGTGAACTGTAGACTTTGAAGAGTTTACCTGTAACCCATTTTATTTGCAGAAAAGGTTAATGCAGTCGAGAATTTCCTTCCATTCATTGATATCCGCATTGGACATAATCAGGATGACATCAACAAAAAGGAGATGAAGGATGTTCACCAAACTTAAAACTTTAACACCCAGAATTTTATTTTCCACTTTTCCTCTTGTTAATAATAAGCTGAGGGCTTCCATAACCAACATGAAAGGGAGACAAGGGACAACCCTGCCTTAGGCCCCTTCCACTTTTGAAGAAAGCCGAGGCTTCTCCATTGATGATAACAACAAAAGTAGGAGAGATAACACAACTCATAATCCACCTGGTCAATGGTATATCAAAACCAATCTGTAGGAGAATCAAATGCAGGAAATCCCAATCCACACTATCATATGCCTTATGTAAATACACTTTGAGAAGTAATGATTTTCTATTTTTCCTCTTTGAAATACTATGTAAACACTTGAAATCAGTACCAATAGCATGATGGATCCTGCAACCTTCAATAAAACCAAACTGTTCTTCAGAAAATTGACTAGACAGTATAGGCTTGATTATGTTACAGATAATTTTGGAGATCAACTTATAGCATAAGTTGCAGAGGGAAATCGACCTAAAATATCCAAATGAAGAAGGGTTATTTTCTTTTGGAATCAATGTTAAAAAAGTTGAACTAAGGCAACCATGGATTTTTCCAAAATTTCTTGATTCCTCCACCATCTGCACTAAATCTTCACTGACCAAATCAAAGAAAGAGATGAAGAATTCCACAATCTAGCCATCAGGGCCTAGACTTTTATCCCTCTTAAACTAATCAAGTACCCTTTTAATTTCCTCTGACTTAACATGAACATGTAAAGAGATAAGATCCTCTGCTTGAACCATTTTCTTAAATAGATTCGTGGCCTCCAATTTTTCCATAATAAAAGATTCAGGCTGAGCTGTATAGAAATCCTTGAAGTAATGATTCACTGCCTTTTTTAACCTTGCTTGATCCCTGCATAGCTCACCAGACTCTAGATTTATTTCCTGAATAGTTTTTTTCTTACATCGCTGACTAGCAAAATTATGGAAGAACTTTGTGTTGGAGTCACCACTTGCAATCCAAGTCGCCCAACTTCTTTAGCGCCACTTTTCCTCATTATAAATTAAAATTTGTTTTCTTTATTTTTCCAAGGATCCCAACAACACTTCCTTTTCCTGCACATAAATAATCCCATCTAAACTTAAGTATGCTTCTTTAATTTGAGCTTCCAATATTCCTTTTTAATAGATTTTCCTTTTTAATATTCCTTTTTAACAGATTTTTCTTTTTAATATTCCACACTTTTGTCTGTTGTTTTAATTCTTTCAACTTCCACACGAGCCTATGTTGCATTCCTTCTTCTGATAAAAACTTTTTATCCTTCCAGACTGAAAAAAATAAACACTTGAACTCATCGTCCATGGCCCAAGTCGAATTGAATTTAAGCGGATAAATCTTAATTGTTGGGACATTATCCATTTGAAAAACAATTGGAGCATGATCCGATATGAACAGAAATTCCACCCACGAGCGGTAATAATCTCGGGAGATTATTCATCTCTCAGCAATAATACACATGTCTAGTCTTTTCAAAATGGCCTGAGGACACTGTTTGCCATTGTGCCAGGTAGGCACCATCCTGTCTGGTCGAATGTCCACTAGGTTCTTTGATTTAAAGAGAGATTTTAGTTGATCTTCCAAAGAAAATGAGAAGTTAGAACTTCCCCACATTTCCTCAGTAGAAAGAGTAATATTCAGATCCCACACCATAACCAAATTGTCAGCCGAGAGTAAACCGCTATCTGCCAAAGTATCCCAAAAAAGTCTTTTATTCAAACACGGACCATAAACGTTGAGTAAAGATATAGGACACGGAGTAGCTGAAATTTGACCAGATAGTAAAATACCCCCACAGGTTAAGGATGGAGAAAGAGAGAAAAAATCGGGATCCCAAGATACTAATAGCCCCCCAAAAGTACCAAATGAGCTGACAGTGCTAGAGACCCATCTCGGGCGAAAATCCTACACAAAATTCCTAGCTTTAAAATCGTCCACAAGAGTCTCCTGCAAGAAGATGATATCATGCGCACATGATCCAACACCCTACAAAAAGAAGCATCTTTAAGGGAGCCCCCTACCCCTCTAATTTTTAGAGATAATAAAATCATTATTTAGACTTGGCTAGGGCCTTCAACGCTCTAAGTGCTCCACTGTCCACAGTGGAAGAATCCTTCACCTCAGAATTTGGAATGCCCCCAATACCTTTTTTCCGCGAACTTCTAGTTTTGATGGGTGAGACCTCTATCCCCAACCCCCTAGACCAAACAAAATCCTTCTCCTTTCTTAAATTAGTGTTTTTCGAGGACGAAGCACATTCTCAGCCCAAGGCCTCATTTAACACCGCTTTCCCCAAATAAACTGGAAGGGGAACTGAAGGGTGTGAACTCTGTCCAGATGGAAGGAGACTGTCAAAAAATTCCATAAGAGATTCGTCATCAAGTTCAGGTTCATGGCAACATTGCTGACTTAAATCCATACCCGACTTTAAGGGAGACCCACCTTCAAATGGGGAGGAAGGAAAATCATTTTGTAAAGAATCACCAATAATTCCCGAATCACCAATTTGAGTGCTATGGTCAATACCATGCAAAATCACAATATTGATTTTAGCATTAAGGCCTAGCCCCAGGTCACCAGAGTCTGACTTTTGACTAGAAACATAACCCAAAGTCACATCACCCACTGTAGAGACCGTTGCGGTCTTCGGGACAGAATCCAATATAGAAGTAGAATCCACAAAATCCTTTTCCCACATTGTAAGAAAATTAAACAGAGATGGAAAAAAGTATTGTAACTTACCCGATAGTTTCTCCAAAGGAAGATCCTAGACCTTTGAAATATTCTGAAAGTGTCAGTCAAACTTACCAAAAAGTTCGACCTCCGGAGAAAAGTCTGGTATTTCCCAGTTGTCAGCTTCTTCGTTAATGTCTTCCACTACCTCCACTCCTTTATAGTACCTACACAAATGCCTTGTATTGTGACACCAGTTGCACCTGAAGGGACTACCCAGATAGTCTAAATGCTTCTTAACTTTCCTCTCGCTCCACACAATGTCCAAAGACTCATGCAGACCACCATGGATATCAATCTCCACCAAAAAAATTTCGACCTTTCGATTCAGTGCTCTGAGAGCTTCACTATATACATAAATAAAAGAACCTAGGGAGTCACCGATAGCCCTAAGAGCAGGTTCATTCTAGAAATGTAGTGGGAGTCCTGGTAAAAGAACCCAAATGTGCCTCTGCGCAAAGTATTCATTGTGCGGGTCGGAAGCAACATGCCATCGTTTAATCATTAAGCTACTAGCCCCAAAAACCCATCGAGTTGCTAGTAAAGTTGCAGCATCCTCCGACGACCTACACTAAAATCCTATCCAACCTTTTTTCAAGTAAAATACCCTCGACAAGTAACCAATAATGGGGAGCCAGTTATTGTCCATCTAGACCTGGAGCGGTTCTTGAGGTAAATAGTGATACGAAACCCTACCTACAAGCCCACAAAGTGACATGTTATAGGTTTCCATCAGACTAATATCCAAACCCAAAACTAACTCCCTCGGGACCTCATTTGGTTTCCATACTTTCCTCTTATTTCCAGTAGAAACTGTACCCAAACGGGTTGAACTCGGCACAAAATCCCTTCAAGAACCAAACAATTGTGGTAGGAACCCCTCCGAAGGCAAGGGAGGCAAGGTAGGAAGAGCCAGAGTTTGGACAGAGGAAAACAAAGGTCTAGGAAGGAAAACAGGTTGTGCAACCGGAAAGGGAGAGGAATTAAAGCCATTAAGTGAAAACTCTCATCTTAAAGGCTCACTACACTGGGAGGTGACAGGGTTATTGAATACAAAATGCTTCCCTTCACCCAAATCTCAGGAAATCATAATGGAAGCTAACATGAAATAATGAAGAGCACTAAAAGACAATACAAGGTTTCCACCTAGAAAGAAATAGTGAAATCCAAACCCCCGAACTAGTTCCCAAAGATGGAAAAATAATAAGGGGCCACCCAAAAGCTAAAAGGAAGGACAAAAATAGTAGAAAAAATTGTTGACTGACCGCCAGTCGGGCCCGGGAAATGAAGAGAAACGAGAGTTGGGAAAGACCGAGACCCACTAATAGTAACTGGAACAATGGAAAAAACATAGACTGATAGTTAAACTCAAATAAAACCAAAAACAAACCAGTTCCCACAATTAGTAACTGGGAAGAAAGTCCACTTGGACATATAGGGAAGCCAGGAAAACCGAAATAAAATACCAAATCCTACAAACCTATTGGAAGTATATCCACCAACAAAGAAGGTACTCCTTGGCTCGGCTTTAGTTTATCCATCCCCAACTCTGCCACGATCCCCGATAACAACTTTTCTCGTCTCTGGTTATTCTATCTCGACTCTCTCAAACCTTAGTGGTATTATTTAATATCAAACAAATTGTTTACGTGGTATTACTTTATATCAAGCAAAAAGTAGTTGATATAACTTAATACTTTAAGTAAAAAGTATTAATATTTTACTTAATGTATTAATACTTTATGTCAACCATTTTTTACTTATTAATTATTTTATTTATGTATTAATATTTTATTAATTTTTAATGTATACAATCACTTTTTACTTATTTATTAATTAATTAATACATCATTTTACACATTAATAAAATTAATTTTATGTATTAGTATTTTATTTTATATTAAATAAGTTAATGTAACAATTAATTAATTAAATGGTATTAAAGAGATAGGTCTGGAGTGCGAGAAGGTGATTTTTCAAATTTTTAAAGAAAACCAGAGTTGCAGGTCCCGAGGGTTTGGCGTAAATGGAGAGTTTTGCAATGGCTCTCTGAGGGATAGAACAAAGTCTATGATATGTGTCTCATTAGCTTTCATGGTTGTGTTTCTTTTTATTTGTTAAAGTTTTCAGGCTTGTTTCTAACTGGATTACATTTATGATCTTTTTTCGAGTTGATGGGAGTGCTAGGGGGAGTTAATCTCTGTGTATATGATCTTGAGTCCTGTCTTATATATCATTATTTCAACCTCTAGTTTTCTAGGAATTCCTTATTACTGACGAGATTTCTCTGAATCTACGTCTTAATTGTTTCTATTTGGTGGGGTTGCAATGGCTTACAAGTGCCCCTCCTAATGGATCATGATGTTAGCGCATTCATGAGTGCGGCTGATGAGGAGCATTGGGAGAGGGTAGGTTTATTCGCATCGATGGATGCATGATTTGAAGTTATTACTACAACCCGCCACCCTGAGTAGAGTCTTAATGTTGATTTGATATTGGGAGGCTCCCATCCTACTCTTACTCAAGAACCACGTCTCCTGCAGAAGAATGTTAATGCCTTGCAGTGCGCTATGAAATATATTGCGAAGAATATAGACTATCCCTTGGTAGATAATCATTTTGCTGAGAAAGTGGAGGGTTTAGGAGGTCTTTCAAAGGATCTTTTGAAATTTTCACAGGTTGTTAAAGGGAAAGAGGATGGTAAATATGGACAGATAGACCATAGAAGCCGAGTAAACTACATTTTCAAGGCTTGGAAGTCGATGTGCACTAAACGAAAGTTAGTGTTGGGTATGGACATAGGTCTCGAGGAATCTTGTAACTTGTCTCTCTATGCTTTAGTAGGTAGACTGGCTTATCAGTCGAGGTGTGTCACTACATGGAGGATTGGGTGAAGCAGAATTGGCTCCTATTGTTGGGATATACACTAGAGTTACTATCACTTCCTAGAGGATGGTCGGGTTTCATTTTCAAAAGTCTGGAGGACACTAAATGGATACTGAAACTTTCTGGAGTTATGACAAGGGCAGTTTAATGTTAAAAACATGGTGGTTAAGTTTCAATCCTGCGACAGAGTATTTCAGTTTTAGGCACATTTGGGTGCTCCTCCCGAGCCTTCCTTTACAAATGTGGAACAAAAAATCCCTGGAAGCAGTCGAAAATTCCATTGGACATTTCCTAAGAATAGAATAAGCATACCTTCTATCAATGGATAAGAGAATGGAAAGAGTTTTAGTTGAAGTAGATATCCATGGAGGACTCTTGGAAGTTTTGGAGATTGAATGGCAGGGTCTTTTATTTGTCCAGGGATTGGACTACTTGGGTCTGCCTTTCCGTTGCACCCTTTGTAGGAGGACAGGCCACTTGTGGAAGGAATGCACACAGGTATATAGTACCCTACCGGATGAAGATTTAGCATATGATTCACTTGGAGACAATTTTACTCTGTTGGGGGATGACTAAGTTAAAATGGATTTTCCCGGACTCTGCTATGAGGACAATCCTTCAGTTGTGGACACAAATTTTATTGGTAAGTTGAAACATTTATATCCCAATATTTATTCTCCATTATCAACATGGGAACATGATCATTTAAACTTTATACTCTTCCTAGACCAGTCTAAAAGGTCGGTTCTGGATATTGACAAGTTCTCCCATCAAGCTATTGTTTATGCGAAAGTGGATGGGGATGTTTCACGTAGCCCTCTTGTGGTTTCACCTATCGAAGTGGTAGAAGAAATTTCCACTGGTCTCTCTGGGATTGAGACCGAAACAACTTTTTCCCTGGGTTATACTGAACTTGAACTCAGTGATAGTGCTTTGGATATCCTGTTAACAAACTTAATTCCTGCAGGGCATAGACTTACAAACTCTTTACCGATACCAATGTTTCTAGGTACCACTCTTGTGGTGAGGTTGGCTACTTTAGGTACTTCTTATGACAGTGTAGGGAAGGGTTTCACTACTGTAAATGACCCTACATGGTCAAGGGGATTGGGGTTTGATGTCTCTCCAATTAAAATTCGAAGTGCCTGTAGGAAGGCAGGACCTACAAACAAACATACACCTATTGTTTCTACTGCTACTGATCTTGGGGCACTTAGAGGATTAAAAGACCTATCAAGGGATAAAACATGATTTTAGTATCCATCAATATTATAGGGGTTGGAGGACCCTTGAAACAAACCTCCTTGCATAGAATTTTGAAAAGTACTTCTCCAAGTATTATTTTCTTACAAGAAACTATGGTGTCCATGGATAAGGCAATAAATTTCATGTTTAAACTACAACCCAAGTAGATGATTTGTGTTGTGAGTGTTGTGGGGAATTATGGTGGCTTAATTGCGTCTTGGGATCCTAATTTATTTGATTTTGATCCTTTTCTAAGTACTGGTGGTATTTTATTGCCAGGATACTCATTATCAGACAAAAGGAAGCTATTGCTTCTAAATGTCTATGGACCCTGTCAGGACATAAAATAATTCAGGGTCTCGATGGAAGCTTCACGCATCCTATCTCAAAAGGATCTAATCATTGCAGGAGACTTGAATTTTACTAATTCATCTGTGGAGTTTTTGGGGAAAAATGCTTTACAAGACTCTTTGGCGGGTTTTTTCAATTTTTTTTTCTTAAAAAACTCTTTAGTTGATGTTGCTCCTACAAAAATTGTTCCGACGTGGAGGAACGACCGAGCAAGGATTGATAGTATTTAAAAAATACTTGAAAGGATATATATAGAAAAGGATCTCTTGGCTACAACTCAGAGGTTTAGGACTTGGGTTCAATACCCCTTTCTGTCAGACCATGCTCTAGTTTTTCTTGAGTTTGGAATGGGGATCCCGGTGGTGGCATATCCTTTTAAGATTAACTATGTTTTGATTGGTGAGGATACTTTTGAGTTGTTGGTAAAGGATGTGTGGATGGATCATGGTCTTCATAATATAATAGGTGACCAAAGGAGATTGGTGGGAATACTTTCTTCTTTAAAATTCCATGCAAAACGATGGGCTAAGGAAAAATGTCTCTGGGATATGAGGGATCTCAATATGATTGAAGAGACCCTCGAAAGTAAATATGAGCAGATGATTCAAGGAAAGACTACTGAATTTTTTGACCAATTTGTATACAACCTTGAAACAGAGAGAAAGAAGCTATTGTTGGCAGAGGAAGAACAATGGCACCAGAAAAGTAGAGCTATATCATGGCAACAAGAATACAAAGTTATTTCACTATTTTGTGAGCTACATGCGAAAAAAAAAATTCATTTGGGAGATCAATGATGGCACAGGGGTTTCTCTTTCGGGACATGAAGCTACCAAGATGAAAATAATAACTTTTTAAAAATATTTCTTCAATGATACTAGACAAAATTCTATTGTTAATCAGATCAATTCAGTCAAAATGTTTCCTAGCATTGTCCGAGAGAAGGAATTAAGTCTTTTGGAAAAAGTTGTTACAAAGGATGAAATTCAAGAAATTCTTAGGGGCTTTGTAAAGGAAAAATTCCCTGGTCCTGATGTGATGGACCATGGAGTTCTTCTTATATTTTTTCGAGATGGTTGTTCAGGACTTATTAGATATGGTGGAAGAATCTAGAATCATAGGTGAGATAATCAATTCGATTAACTCCACCTTTCTCGCCTTGATTCCCAAAGTTAATAATCCTACAGAGTTCAGTCATTTTCAGTTGATTGCCTTAAGCAACTTATGTTACAAGATTATAGCAAAAGTGATTGCTAAGATAATTAGACCAATTTTATCCAGATCTTTATCATAGGAGCAGTTGGGTTTACTTAAAGGAAGGAAAATACTTGATGCAATCGGGACAACTCAAGAATGTTTACATAGTATTAAAAGTAAAACATTACAAGCTATAATTCTTAAAATTGATTTAAAAAAGGCATATGATTGTACAAATTGGGATTATCTAAGGCTAATACTACTTCAGAGTGGTTTTGGTATTTCAACTACTTATTGGATTATGGATTGTGTATCTTCTACTAATTATGCTATTCTGATTAATGGAGAGCCCACAAACTTCTTTAAAATAAACAGGGGTCTTAGATTGGGATGCCCAATGTCACCTCTTCTTTTTATAATGGTTATGGAAGGTCTTAGACTGACACTCAAAAAAGAAAAAGTTGAAGGTAATATCACTGGAATCAAGGTATCCAGATTGATTAAAGTTCTCCATCTCCTTTTTGTAGATGATATCCTAATTATGACTACAGTGGCCCTTTTGGAGTGGGAGGTAATATAGGATATTCTACAAAACTTTTGTTGTGCCTCGGGACTGATTATCAATGCTTAGAAATCTGTCTTACTTCACTCGGGGCTCCAATTGGAAACTCTTAGTTATTTAAAGGATATTCTCCTCTTTCCTGTAAAGATTTGGCTTCAGGTTTCAAATATATTTGTTTTATGTTAAAAACTAATAGTTATAAAGTAGGTGATTGGCAATGGTTACTTGACAAGTATGAGTCTCAGATATCTCACTGGAGTAGTAAGTGGTTGTCCCTTGGGGGACATTTAGTTTTAATTAAGGTGGTCCCGAAGAGTCAACCAGTTTATTGGTTGTCTCTTGCTCATTTTCTGATTTCTGTTCTTCAAATTATCTGTAAAATGTGTTTCGATTTCCTATGGTCTGGAAAAAATCACAAAAGGAAGTATCATTTAAGCAGATGGAAGTATATTGCTAGACCCAAAAAATATGGAGGTTGGGGGCTTCGTAATATTTTCCTTTTCTATAGATTCTGGCCTCAAACACTTTATGGAGAGCTCTCATGAAATAGGGAATATGGAAAAGCGTACTCAAGGATAAGTACTTTCTGCATATATCAGTTTTGACTTGGCTCCAATTGACGAAACTAGTTCATACTTTGGGATCACAGACGTGGAAAAATATTCGAAATACTTTGCCAATTAACTTCAGTGGATGGCTTGGAAACTGAGATCTAGACACTCGATTTTAGTCATAAAGGATGTGATCTTATTCCAGTGACAAGACGCCATACTATAGTAGGAATTGGTTAGTCGTCTAAATAAAAGGGAAATCCACCTTTTATATCAAGTGAGCCGACAGAGGAATGGGAGCGTGACAGGTACAAGTTGGATCAATAGCACTGATTTGGGGCTGGAAGAATGGATAGCTGAGGAATGGGATCGCTACAGGAAATATTTGATTGATTCAGGAATTCCATTAGTTGACAAACAGGATGAGATGATTTGGACTGGAGTTGACAAGTCTGGTTATATCATAGTCAAGAATGTTTATGAATATTTATCAAAATCTCTGTGGAATTACAATCTCGTGGGATGGAGGAGAAAGATATGGAAGTGGGAGTGCCCACTGAAGATTTGGAAGTGGGAGTGCCCATTGAAGATAAATCTATTTGTATGGATATTAGTAGAAAACAAAATTTTATCTTGGAAAAATCTTCAAAAGAAAGGAAGGAAGGGGCCATGTATTTGTAATTTGTGTAAAAAGAATAGAGAATCTACAAAACATCTTTTTATAAACTTCTCCTTCACCCAGTCGGTATGGGAGGAAATAAAAAAGGATTTGAACTTAGATTATGGATGGAATGGAAATACAATGATAGAATCCCTCCAAAATTGGACTATTCAGAACTCCAATATGTCTGTACTTCCAACATACATCTGTTGGTACATTTGGATTGATAGGAATAAGTCTATCTTTGATGAAATGGTTTGTTGGTCCCCGGTTTTGATCATGTTTTGGCCCACATTATATGCCACAGACCTCCATTTATATACCAGTACCACCCTTTTGGCCTTGTTTTGACATAATTGACATCTCCCGACCATTCAATGGGGTTACCTAAGGTACCTTTGCATTTCAAGCTATTTTTATGCACTTTAATGCTTTAAATTGGTATTGGGACTAATATCGCTTGGGTTAGGTACCACTTCTATTTTTGGAACAGGATGCCGGTACCAGGTACCAAATCGTACCCGTGGAGGTACCAATGGAGCCACTCGAGATCTGTGCGTTATGGTGTGCGTTATGGTTCGAATGGGAGATAGAGAGATTCGCATGACAGCTGGAGTCATCGCCACAGGGTGCTTGAAGGCATAATGATAGAACTGGGTCATGATTCTTCATCGTTCACACTTCGTGACACTACGTGTCACGAAGATGTGAAGTATGTTTTAAAAACTTGATTCCAAGACTATTCTCGGATCGGGGATCCGCTTGTTTTTATGCATCTTTGTTTTCGACTGTTATGAACAGTAGGATTTTTATATATAAACCCGGGATCACTCTTGAGAACGGGTTAGATTAGGTTGGACTATGTTATGCTGTGAACCTATGTTTTTGAATAAAGACTGTTGTTGCGTTATGGTATTCGACTGATATACGATTTGAATCATTCTCTTCTGAGTTAATGGAGCGTAAAGATTATACAATATTTTCATAGAATGATCTAGTCGGCTCTGGTTATTACTAATAGCATTTGTGCCATTTGGTTGGGCCCGCCAAACTGGTGCAAGCCGCTGCTTTATTCTGTCAATAGATTTAGTTTTATGTTGTCATAGCTTTAGTTCATTTCAGTGTTTTAGAACTTGCATACGAGGTAGCTTAACGTTCATAGATTTAGCTTTAGTTTATCATAGCTTTAGTTCATCACAGTGTGTTAGTGTTTTCTTACACGATAGTTTAAAGTTTCAGAATTGACTCGTTCAAAGTTGTGTTCATTTATTCCTCAACTGAATCGTTCCAGCGTACTGTTATCTTTGACGTTGTTGAGTATTGAATGCATAACTGATGCCTGTAGGGTTTAGAGTATGAGTGTGGTTTGTTTGGCGTCCAGTTTTTTATTTGAACATAACTTAGAATTGGCATGAACTTTGCTTTGTTAGACAGTTAGTTATCCTGCTTACTTAGAATAGTTAGATTACAGTTAAATCAAAGGGGAGCTCCTGGTACCAATAAGTAGGAAAGTACTCTGTTTTCCTGTAGACAACTTTAGATTCATTTTGATGACCAGATTGAATGCATTTTCGAAAATACTCTTTGTGTCATGACTTGAATAGAAATGATGATGGTAGATTATCGGACTTAGAGGTAAAATAATCTTGTGGAACCACACTTTTGAATAGAAATAGCAGTACCAGCATTTGAGCACAACACTGTTTTCTGTTGATGACTTAAATAGGAAATGCTAAGCTTCGAGATAGTCATTAAGATTCAAGTTCTCAGAATAAGTGTGTGTTTTATTCTAAGGATAGCATTCAGATAGAGACTAAAGCCTTACCTGCACATACTGTGTATCAGCTCAAAGTTTACCAACCCTGGTTTGACAATTTAGTGTTTCAGGTCATTTAAATCTTCAATTTAGCAGCCTGACATTTTTGGCGCCTTTGCCGGGGAGCTATTTAAAAGGTAATAGAATAATTGTCTTGATTAGTTTTAGAATGCACTTAGTTTGGTTTGGTGTGTTAGCAGGTTGATAGTAAGGGGAGCTGTGGAAACAAAAAGGGTGAAAACTGACATATCAGTTATCACAGGTACTCTGAAACTCAATCTTAGTTTCTTTTCTTTCATTTTTTTAATATGACTTCATGAGAAATAGAGATCCTAGAGGTAGATTTAGGAAAAATACAAAACCAAAAAAAGAAGAAGAAACCTCCACCCAAAGAGCGATAGAAACTGAGACTGAAATTCTAGCTGAGGAAACTGTAGAACAAATCCTAGAACCAGGAAACGCCATACATCAACAAACTCAAAATCTTGGTGATCCAGCCCTGGATGACACAGTTGATCCAGAGAAAATACACGACCTGCTCAGGAACCCTAACTCTGTAATTTCAAAGATAACAACTACATCTGTGACATCAAGGGCCATAAGATCCTCAAAAAGACCAATAGGAGATAACACTTCTGGCAAAAAGAATCCAGAAAGGTGGGATTTTACACCCTCACCAAAGAAATACAAGATTGTTTATACAATTCTTGGCAATCCTTTTACCATGGGAGAAAGAGGGAGAGACCTACATGGGGAACTTCATATTGAAAATGAAGGTGAAGAACAGGCTGAGAATGAGCTACCACAAGAAACCACCTTTGGATTTCCTATTTTGGACTTAGTCCAGAATGTCACCATGAAAAATATCCCACTTTCAACATTACCAACCTTCCATGGGAAAAATAGTGAGGGCCCAGATGTCTTCCTTTTCGAGTTTGACATACTGTGCAGGAGTTATAACTATCTCCTGGATGCACATAAACTGAAATTATTCCCTGCCACCCTGAAAGATTCTGCACTACGTTGGTTCATGAGTTTAGGAGAATACAACATTAGATCTTGGGAACATATGAAGACAAAATTTTTAAAGAAGTACCAGGACGATTGCAGAACCAAGGATTCTCGGAATGACATCTTCAAAATGCAACAGCAAGATGAAGAAATCCTTGAGGATTTTCTAGAGAGATTTACCTTTACCCTTCAAAAATCCAAATATCATGATCTCCAGGACGAAGCAGTCAAGACTCTTTTCTTAAAAGGAGTTTTGGAAGAATACATTGATACCCTCAATTTAATGGCTGCAGGAGACATTTACCAGAAAAACTTTGAAACAATTTGTGAACTCTGTAGAACTTACTCAAGAAGTAAAGGGAAAGCTGCAAAAAGTGTGAGAGAATCGGTGAACAAAAATACCAAAACATCCACATCTGGTGGAGTTACGAGAGTTGAATTGGGAAACCTTTTGGATAATTTTAAAACAGACCTGTTAGGAACAATTAGCTCTCAGTTAGACACTTTGAAGATTAAGAAGAAGAAGGAAGAGGAAAACCCTGTCCTAAGCATATTTTGCCCGAAATGCAGAAAAAGACATCCTTTACGAGAATGCCCCTTGGACAACATTTCTGTATGTGCAATATGTACTGAAAATCATAAAACAGAAGACTGCCCATCCTTACCTGGATTTCAGGCAATATTCAAGGGAGGGGAAGCTCCAAGGACTTCATCTGTACCTAAGAAGCCTTGGCAGCCTACAAATCCAAATGCAAATGCATACCAAGAACCATCCCCACAATCTTCCAGCTACTATCCACCCTTCTCTCAACAACAACAACACCCATGGAACTGGCCAAGCTAGCCTCCACAAAATGTCCCTGCTCAACCTTGGTACCAGGGATGGAGAAATCCAAACTTTGGGAATAACCAACAACAACATGCAGTACTAGTTCCTCAGAATTCATACGCACAGTATCCTCCAAATTTGCATCAGTTACTGCCTGGTTTTACTCCACCGCCATTACAACAGTTACTGCCTAGTTTTACTCCACCTCCATTGCCACCCATTCCACAAAATCCTCAACAGCCTCAGAATCCACCACGTCCTACCATTTTGCCCGCTCAGCCCATTCCAAATCCGAAGCACAGACCACCCCTACCACTCCATAATGCTGATTTCCAGAACTATCCAACTTACAGCATAAACCCTATTTCTATACAAGAAGTACAGCTGAGATCTGGAAAAGTTTTGAATAAAAGACAGCCCATAACAAAAATAGCACCAAAGGTAATCATTGAAGAACATGAGGATGAGCCTGCAGATAATTTATCAACTGAGATCCCCCCTGCAGGGGGATCTCAG
>JASDQU010881380.1:35017-51300 GCA_032191745.1 Picea mariana | reverse complement strand
CATAGATAATTTTTTTAATTAATTTACCAATGTTAGCGGGCCTCAACTTCATTAGAGCACAGCGGCATTGAAATTCGAACCTGCACCCAAACTCTCCTGAGATTACCCCATCTCGACTGATCAAAGTCCAGCAAACCCTTGCAATGGGTTCGGCCTCTCCCGCGCACGGACCTGTCGGATGCTGAACTCCTTCTGCTTGTCTCGTATCTCCTTGTATCCTCGTGCTGCTGCAGCAATGCCCGAAATATCGATAAGATTCGACCAGCTTCTGCTCCAGTGTTTAAAAATCACCCGGCTCGCCATTATTTTCCTCTGCTACTACTGCGAAACCCTGAAGAAAAAATAAGTTTGAGCGGACTCTGGAATTCAGCGAAACGAACCCTTGGCCCTCACGGACTCTGCTGCTCCGTGGATCCTTAACAATTGCAGCGAAAGGAACAAAAATGGGGGCGGGTCTGCGTCTTCTCGAATCAGATCTCTATTCGTCGGGCCTTAACAAATCCGATGTTCCAACAACGAATTTCGAGTTGCCCTTTTGTTGGTTTCTTGCAGACATACACTCTCATCCCTCCTCCAAGAACTATGCGGCTGATTGCATTGGCCCCACGCACTGCTGATGGGTTAAATCTTCCGCGGAGAAAACAGCAACAACGACTCTCTTGGCGGCTTCTATGCCCACATAAACGCTCCCCCACACATATCTGCACTGCTGGGCGACTCCTCTCAGGATCCTGGGCCCTCCCGTGAGGGAGTGAACCCAGTGTTGTGCTCTGATACCACTATGAAGAGATCAGACGCAAAACACACAAACAAATAACCCAGAAAATAGATTGTATTGCTTGGTTGATTAACGCGATTACATTTGCCTCGTATTTATAGAGGCTTTAGAAGACTCTAGACAATCTGGAGAGTTCTTTAAGCAGAAATATCTGGAACCGTACTGTCACCGTCGATGGGCTGTCAGTGGAAGTCTCTAGATATTTAGTGGTTGGTAGGTAGAAATTAATTCTTTCCAACATATATAACACTAAAAACTTAAAACAAAAATTCTAAGGCTTGTGCGTAAAATTAAGCCGGAAAAAGTCTGATATGATATGAATCTAACTATTTGTGGCACACATGCAATTTAAATCGGTAAACAGACAAGGGCGAACACATGAAATTTAAATCGAAAGACACATAATTTATGACTGATAAACTCCCAAAGGCTATAATAGCTAAAGAAAGATTATGAAAACCGTAACTGTAACATTATAATTTTAAAACTTAACTGTAGAGTTTACATGTAACCCTAACGCCAAAACAGTGAAAAAAAACCCTAACTGTAACCCTAAAGTCCTAAAGTCAAAACAATTAAAAAAAAAAACTAACCAGGCTTCAAAGTTGCATCGGCACATTCTTCAAAAGATCCAGAGCCTAGACTGGATGGTAACCCTTCTAAAACTGACGAATCCGGAACAATAAAGAGGGGATCCCACACAAGATTCATCCAGCAAATCCAAGTTCTGTAGCTCCTCCAAAACATCAATTTTCTTGGAATGATCAGGATAGTAAACAGTAGCAAATCATAAATCGTAAACAATACGAAATCGAAAATCAGTCATAAACAGTAGCAACCGAAAATCGTAAGGACTGCGCGACCTATCGAGTCTGTAATTTGGGCTGGTGGATGAAACGCTCCTGTAATATGGGCTGGGCTGGGGGATTTCTCTCCTGCGTCTGCCACGGTTTTCTCTCCTGCGTGTGGCACAATGGTTTTCTAAATAACATTTACGTGGCATTAAAATAATATGCACAACTGTTTTCTCTCCTGCCCGAGTGGCACAACGATTTTCTTTGTTGTGGTATATGCCGTCTACTCTATGGAAGAGACGGTTTTCAGTTGCGCGACTTGGCACAATCGTCTGCTCTATGGAGGACTCTATTTTCAGTGGCAAACCAGTTTTCAGCTGATCAACGGTTCAAGTTATGAACGGTTTTCTGGTTTTCTCTGTGGCGTCTGCTCTATGGGGGAGACGATTTACGATTTGAGCGAAGTGGTAAAAGAAAGGAGACGGTTGTGTTTTGGCAGCCCATTACAAACAATGATAAATGTGATAATTGTAGTTTCGAAACATTACAGAGGCTGGAACATTGTTATTGAAGTTGAGTAACTAATAATTCAAACTTGGTAATTCTAAAGGTTAATTATTTAAATGTAGCAATTATATGGTGCTATATTAATTTCTTAATATGATTAAATAAATGTTAAAAAGTAAACAGATTAACGTCTTTCAAAATAATTATTGTAATAAATATTTATAAAAGAAATATTTCTTATAAAAAAAAACAATGAAACACAAATCAAATACATATTAGGAAGCTTGGAATAATATATTTATTAAATTAAATATAACAATTTTAAGTTTCATTTCTTAAATTGTTTATTCTGTGGAATATATATTAAGAATGAAGTTATCAAAATTTTTATAAAATTAAAAATATTAAAAATAAATTATTTTAAATTAAAATTTATATTATTTATAATAAGATATGTTAAAATGAAATAATCTTTATTATTTATATTATTATTTCTATGTAATTTAAGTATGTGAATTCCACGTAAATATTAAAATACTCTTGTGAAACATTGATAAAGTTTATGATTCGGCTCTAGTTGCATGCCACCACTCCTCTCCTATCGGCAATGTGTGCCTCAACCCCTTATGTGTTCTCAATTATTTCCTTGTCTTTCTCCCCTATATAGTTTCATCTTCTAGTGATGCCTCTTCCACATTCTAGATATCTTTCCCTTGTGGCGGTGTCACCCCATTATGCTAGAGAATCCATGGGGGCTTCCCACTCATCAACCGTTCTTGGTGGTACCCGTATTGTGTGCACTTCTAAGGTATTTATCTCAAGGAATAGTACCTCCAACCCTATTCCCCTTCTTGATGATTTGTCTGGGGTGACCTTCAATGATATTGTGAAGTGTGGAGGTAAATGTAGTCCTTTCCCTTTGAATTGATTTATGGTTAATGAAGTTCCAACATTATATATTCCAATAGTGCAAGATGTTATTGATTAGGAAACATTCTACAACATCAATGGATTTGTGTGTCGTTTTAATGGCCTCTGACCCCATTTTTGATATTTGCATGAATGTATATCAAGTTCTTCGGAGCCTTATTCATAGAGCCTATAAATTGAGCACTGGCTAGAGTCCTTGTGCTAACCCCTCCACTCACTTTTAACCGGATTCTAAAATTCCTCCTCCTATAGTTAACTAGAGTTCAATTTAAAGGGGAGGTGGGGCGTAGTTTGTCATTTTTTTACTCTAACTTAAGGAATGCTCTTGTTCTATCTACCTCACCCATGAGTTGTTCAGATATAGAAAATATGTCCCACTACTTCGACACACTATCGCTCCCAACTCTATTATTCCTCCATGTTGGCATAATCCTAATAGGTTCAACATCTTTGAAACCTGCATGCTCAAAATTGTGTCTAAAAATTCTCCTAATCTATCAATTCTTGCATACGAACCCCAAACTTTCAACCTTTTCTAAGTAGAGTTCAAGTCTCCACCTATAACTATATATTCTTATTTTAATACATTGAGTTTGAATAACCATTCCCAATACTTTTATGTGTCATCATATGGACCATAAAATTATAAACATGTACATTAATACCCAAAGGGTTTACGCCATTATATGCATCTCCTAAAATTTTCCGATCAAAACTTTCCCAAAGTAAATCAGAACTTCCCCTACCCTAGATTAACCCCCACTACCATATTAACCTTTTCTTCCTTGAGTCTTATGACCTTCCTTTATTTCTTTATATTATTTACCTTCATGAAGTTCTAATCCAAAATCCTTCCCCTTAAGCCTAACACAGAGAGCACCCTAATCCAAATTAGCACAGATAAACCCTACCCCTCTAATATGGTCCACAGAATATTTTTCAGAGAATTTATACTCTTTCCCTATATTTGAGAAAGGATCATTCTCCTTTCATGACACCTTCCAATCACAATCAAACTCTTAATATTAACAAATTGGTTTCACTACTCTTAATCCCATGTCCTSCAAACTCCAAGCATTGGCTTTKATGAGCCTTCCTTTACCACCTAAGACAAAGAGCCTRGTGAAGAACAAGKTCCTTCCAAATATCTAACAAGATATCCATCCCCATGGGTGGAGACCACACTTTCCAKCTCTAGCCTCATGCCCAATGCAYTGAAACCATTGTTATGGTTGACAACTCCTAATSAAAACTATTGTAATATTATCCCATCAACTTTATCATCTAAACCTAATGACCCAAATGCCATTTATGTATCTCCCYACTTAGCTTCCATTTCGAGTGACTTAGCGAGCATGCCCTTGATACAACTAGATGTCCAACCCTTCAATAGGGTCCTCTCAATAGTCTAGTAGGTAGAGATTCTCAACCATACTAAGGAAACCCTAGCCTTCTGTCATCCTTTATCATTCCTCCAATCTCTTGTTATTTTCCTTTGTTCAACAATTACAATATCAGATAACACTTAATGTAATTTCAGGTAATGCACCAACAACAAAGGTATGATCAATCCATGCACTCTCTCTATATCATGAATGTGTTAACATGAATTTAATTAATGTACATTTTTCCGATAAATGTACTCTATCTATATCATGTCCTAACTTGCAGCAGCATGGAAATATATAGATCAACATCAAATGATGTCAATAACTACAAATTTAACCATCCAAAATCTAGTACAAGATATTATAAATAAAGCTAGCAATGAATAGTCAAACTTCCAATGATTAAAGCAAGACTTTGGTGGTGGTTAGTGGTTGTTATGTGATGTTATCATCAAGGTTTTATGACAGCCAAGGGGTTGTAGCGAACAATTGATACAACAACAAGATCTAACCACATAAATCAAAAAGTAAATCATCCAAATGATAGCCAATAATTAGTAAAACAATTATCTAGGTTCACAAGTAAATTTCAATAGTAGAATAGTGAGTCAAGATTGAAAGAAGATGTGTTTTCTGCAGCCCCAATGATTGTAGAATTAATTTGTAACATCAAGGAGAATCACTTGGCTAAAGAAGACTCCCTTAGGACACAAGAATACTTATAACATATAGAAAATAATCTGACTTGAACAATTGCAATATCTTGTAAATTCATGTATACCAATACAAGCATATTATATCTCCAATGCAACTTAAACTAGTGCCAAATCAACTTAAACTAGTGTCAAATCAATTGGGTTATGGAATCTCTTGTGTACGAGCTAGTTTTGTTACTTCTCTAGGGGTATAAGCCATTTTACTCCCTAGAGAAAACAAAACTAGAAAGGTAAACCTAAGAGGGTGTAAGCCCTTTTACTCCTCCTAGTTGTTGATGATCATTTTGATCATCAGTTTCTAGCCAACAAAACGTTGTCAAACTCCCCCTCAAATCACACTACTTGCACAAAATTTCACACACTCTCGTTAAAATTAACACAACATTTTAGATAATTATTATAATTTTTGAAACTATCACCAAAAATAACTTATTTTCTAATCTTATTAGCACCATCATATTTCACATTAATGATACCATTTACTTTGAACCCATATACCATACCGTATCTCCATAGACTTTTTACTTTGAACCCATATACCATACCTTATCTCCATAGCCTTTTTATGAAGAGAGAGTAAACAAATGTGGAAGAGCTATGTCATCATTCCATACTCTTATTATCGTATTATTCACTTGCCTAAGTTTTTTCTATTACCATGTTCTTGGTTATGACTTTAATTTTATGTCATGCCATATGGTTTGTTCTTAAAATTGTTATGATCTCATGGAACTAAGGGAGAAGCGTAGGCAACTCTATACCGACCGGCCTCTTTGACGAATGTAGTCCATTCCTTGAAAAGGCACTTTATCAACAAAGTTTAAAGGACGCTACAAGTCTTTTAGAAGAATCGACTCTACGGGATATAAAAGCCATCTTTGACAGTACAAGCTCCCACATTCTAGCCTCCAGTGAGCACTCTATTTGTTTCTTCCACATGGCTTCACCAGATCCATCCATCCATCGACGATTTCAAGCTACATTGTGATGCACACGTAACGCAATTGCTTGTCTCAACTTTCAAGTGCAAAATTAAGAAGCTTATTTTTGTAAATTGTTCAAGTCTTGTCTTTGACGATGTACATGTTGAATCCTCACCCTATCCTGACAAGCATGATGATGCCTATTATGAGGTAGATGAATAGTCAACGATAAAAGCGCAAACATTAATACTGCTACTTATGAAGAATCATTGCTACTAATAGACAATACATAAAAAAAAATTATGATTCTACTCCTTGATCTAATGCAAATGCGGCATGTGTAAAACTTGTCTTTGGTTTATGTTTAAACCTAAATGATGTCTTGCAAGATTCAAGGGGATGAGCTATGATAATACTTACGTAGAAAGATGAAGTCAATATTAATGACAAGGTCGAAGACGAAAATGGCAGTCACTTTTGAGACATCCAAAGTTTAAGGGGAACGACACAGATATTCCTCAAGTTCCATTTGATAAAAGGAACGTCAGAAAATCTAAATGATATTGCAAAACTCTTTCATGATGCAGTGATCAAGGAACATCTCAATTTCTTTACTTGTGAAGAGGCTTTGACTTGTTCTCATATTAGCAACCGTTGGCCCTTGACCAAGCTTTGAAGAGTACTTGGTCATACTTGACCACTTTTGGGACTGCGACAGCTTGCTAAGAAAGGAGCACAAAGCGAAGCAGAAAATAAGGAAGCAAGACTTATTTTGGGTCTATTTTAGGGTTTTGGGGTTGATGTAACGGGAAAGGGATGTCGGCCCGTGGGTTTACCCACGTTTAGGCCCATTTTGTAATCTATAAATAGGCAATATAGATAGTAAGATAGTAGTAATAGTAATGTAGTACATCTATGTGATGTATAACTGGAAGCTTAGTGCTAGTAATTGGATCTGTGTGATCAAATGTATCTTAGAGTGCTTTGTGCATGAGATCGGAAAGCTAAGTGCAGTTTGGTGTAGTCTTGTGTTGAAGAGCAAGGAAGAAGGATCTAGTGAGCTGCGCAGATCTTTTGTCATGTGCGAAGTAAGGGTCATTGAAGCTCTGTGTTGTCACTGCTTGACCAAGATAATATAAAGAAGACTTTGTGGGCGTAGCCCCAGGGTGGGGGTGAACCACGGTAACTATGTGTATAGTGCTTTGTGCTTCGCTCTAATGTGTTTATCTCTTTCTTGGCTAAGTGCTTGATGTGATTAAGTAGATCTAGTTATGCTTTGTGCTAATAATATATGAATGAACGTTAGATCTGATATATAAGATGCT
Organism: Picea mariana; assembly: GCA_032191745.1. Lineage (NCBI taxonomy): Eukaryota > Viridiplantae > Streptophyta > Pinopsida > Pinales > Pinaceae > Picea > Picea mariana. Next base: position 43,939 of record JASDQU010881380.1, on the reverse strand, counting down.
TAGTGCTTGATCTATTGAATCTAACCTATATTTCTGTGGCTAAGTACTGAATCATCCTTAGTATATAAGTATTCACTGCGATGCTCTGTGCTTTCGGCGAAGTGTATTAATGAATGTATGTTAAGGAATAACTGATGCTAAGTGTGTTGTAAGAAAGATAATCACAGATCTGTGTCTCAGCTAAGGTTGCAGACATCTGAGTTGCAACCACCCCTGCCTCTACCTCGGGAGAGACTTCATCTGCTTCGCAGGTGTTGCCGAAAGGGTCGGTAGTTAGGGTTTTGTTGGTGCGCTCTTGAGCATTAAACCCTGGGTCTACCCCTGTGCCAACAAATGGTTCCATTGTCGGGACCTAGAACTGTGATTGTTGGGAATTGAAGAAGAAGAAGCTTTGTGTGAAATAAGTTATGTGCGTAGATCTGTTGCCCTAGTGCGCAGTGTTTTGTTTGACCTGTGACGCTTTGTGCCAAAAAAAGAGGTCAAATCTGAAGAAAGAAAGGTCGGATCTGAAGGAAAGAAGTCAGATCTGTGAAGAAAGAGGTCGGATCTGCAAGAAAAATGTAAGATCTGTAAGCTCTATGCCTTGATAAAGGTAAGAATAGTTAAAAGTCTTAGATCTGGAAGCTTTATGCTCTACAGAAGAAAGATAAGTGAAATTGTTTTTTGTTTCTAAAGCATGGATTTAGGTATGTTTGATAGATTATGTCCTAGCTTCAAAACTAGGGAATTAATAGATGAAAGAAAATTTGATATGAATAGATCTGATAAATATAGTGATAGATATGTTATACCTATGCATCGAAAGAATGTCTGGACTAACAAGTGGATGCAGGATCCTAGAAAAAAAAATTTGCAGGCTAGCCACCATGATCCTGGTGCGCAGTCCAGAAGGAGTTGGGGAACATCTAAATAGATGAGAGGATTAACCCTCTGTTATAGTTGCAGACGACCGACGCATCTTACCAAAGAATGTCCTGGGAGAAGACTTAGTTGCCTCTGTTGTAAGGCTATGGACCATGAAGTATTGGATTTCTCTAGAATGATTGCTAGGCTTGAGAAGCTGAATATGGAACAAGCCAACCCTAAGGGAGATCAAGAGACCAAGATTATAACAGAAACCCAGAAAGAATCAGAAAATATATTGCTACAGATGAAAGATACCTTGAAAGGAGGAACAAGTTTCTTCAGAGGAAAGCTAGTAACCCTATGTGGAAGGCTCGCCCGGATACTTATCACTGTCAATGGAACTTCGATAGAGGAAGACTTTGAGATCATTAAATTTGTTGAAGACATCGCCCCATTTACCATGCTCATAGGAAAACCCTGGATTGATAGAGAACAGGCCAGACAAAGAGAAGAAGAAAAAGATTTGGAACAGAAGAAGCAAGAGTTAAAAGACTTTATGACTAAAAGGATCGCGCACTTGATTGAAGAACAGAAGAGCAGATCGCAGATATTTAATATTAGTACCTCCAGTGTCAAAGCTAAGAGAACAATTGAGGATCTGAAGAAGATCTAGTTACCTATTTTTGATACAGAAAAGGTATTATCAAGGAACCATAAGAAAGATTTTCTATAACGCGAAGTAACTAAGACCACAGAAGATACACATCAGAATGGTAAAAGCATTACTGAGAAGAAACTCATTGGGAAGAAGGCTAGGAAGTTAAGAAAGAAGAGGGCTAATATTGTAAGGTTACAAGAGGTTCTGGAGGACACTTCACTGTAAGAAGAATTACAGAATTGGAGCTTCGCCAAGATATCACAATAACGACTAAGAGTACTTCGCCATGACGAAGAAATATAGCCGTTGGAACTGATATACCCATTCGACCGCCGCTCCGAACGGATCAAAAGGCAGTTATGGGTTACCACTAGACCGTTGGATAGCACCAGAACGGATAAGAATGGAGTTAATGAAGGCCACTGGTCTGTTGCAAGAAGACCGTTGTTGAGATTGCCTACTTAACCTGTCGTTCCACGCACCGAGAATACTTTTTTCCAACTGAGAATCTGAGCGCAAACCCTGAGATCATTCCTTTACTATTCACTGTCATCTTTGAATTCCTGTTGCACCCGAGCCCACTGACCCAAATTTGTATGTCAAATGAGCTCAGCGCTGCTGAGAAAATTGTTGAAGAAGTTCTAATTGATTTAATGACTGAGAGAGTCATGTCAAAACATGAAATGTCTACAGGTGTACATGCATCGTCCTCGGGCGCACTGCCAACTTCCCCTTCCACTGCCCGAGCAGGACCATCCCGACCGCCTTCGGAAAGACGATCTAAGCTCAGAAACGACTTCGCCACTTTGAAGATGATCCTAAGCATCTTACCTAAATATATCCCACCACTAGGTGAACCCATAAATCGAGACTATGTACCTAGAGACTTCGACTATCCTATAGTCACTGCGTACCTCCCAACAGGGGTGCGCGCAGTTCATGTTGACCAAGAGAAGCTCACCACCCTGAAATTCATTGATTTTAACCTTGGAGATCACAAGGTATACAATATGCTAGCCCCACACAAGTATTTGACTATTACAAAATGCAAGAACCCCAAGATTGTACCGCAGCAATGGACCCATAACCTTGCGCTATCAACCCTCGTCAACGTAATGAAGATTCCACATTTCGAGAGGCATCAGGAAGTAAATGCATGTGTCTGACTCTTGTTGTCCTTCTACCATGGAGGATACCTATGGTTGGACCGATGCATCACTATGGATTCGATTCTGATCAATCGAATCATTGGGATAAGCATGCAGGGCCCTGACCCGCGGGACTTTTACCCTGGAAAGACCGCAGACCGTGCTCTTGCTCAGCAAATAAAATACACATATGGCGATTTGGAGAAAGGCACGCGAGGTTCCAAGGTAGCCTCCATTGAGAATACAGTAGTACGCTTTGGTTGCCAGCTAGTCGCAGGCAAGTTAGTCCGAAAAAACAAACCTACACAGGTGATCAGATTTGTAGTTGACCTCGCAGGGAAGTGCGTGGAGGGACTACAAATGAACTGGGTGAAATACCTCATAAATCAGCTAGAGCTTGACTGTATACAAGCGTATGACCAAGGGAATGAGTTCCACTTTAGCTGGTTTCTCATACTCATCGCCTTCATCGCGTGGGAACTACCCGAGGGAGCCACGTTTCCGGAGATTGAACCCTTCAAACCTCTGGTCGTGAAGTTATGTACGTTGTGGTACTCCAACGACATGAACAAATAGTGGCAGTCCAATTCCATCTTCCATGCGTACTACACTCAGTTGAGGAATGTCATTCAGTCTACACCACGCATTACACCCAACACTCTTCATAGGTTTCAACTTTTGATGAAATTCAGCGCATATCGTCACTTCACCTACATCGTGGTGCGCATAGACAAGCACAAGCAACAACTCCAATCATATTACAAGCTGACAGAAGATGACCTAGAGGAGATTACCAAGGAATGGTCAGCAGACCTCCTTGTTGCAGCAGATCATGCAAAGATGTCTGACGTAGATAGCCCTGAAGCTATGTCGGATACACCAAGACCGTGAAAGCCTAAGAAGGATGTGGAAGTTCAAGATATCCACAGCACATCCACAAAGACTACTTCTCTATCACCTGCGAAGGGAGGTGATGAGGAAGAACTAGGGGGCACAGAATTTGAATAGAGCAAAGGTGAGGTTACCCCGCCTAGGGACGAGGCAGATCCCTCCAAGAAAAGGAAGACTACCCCACCGAGGCCCTCATCCAGAAAGAAAACTAAGGCCACCTAGACCATGCTTAAGACTATGCTTACCCCGAATGATTTTGACTTCCTAATTGCCACACTGAATGATGTTTCATTAGAGCTCGCGGAAAAAGAAGAAGCAAAGAAGGAGGAACTATTCTGTCGTATCACGGGCGAATTTAAAGAAGCGCAGCAAGCACTTCAGTCCAACCAAGCAGTTCCTACGATTTTGATAGCAATGAAAATATCAGGAACAGGCGATGAGCCCACACAGTTACGCCAAATCGCCGAGAAATTCGAAGCTCACCTTCGACGATCTCAAGAAGACATAGCGGAAGCCACCCAAGCTTTGATGCAAGCACAAAGTGCACATGAAGAGCAACGGAGAAAGGCTGCACAAGAGAAACTTGACTTACAAGCGAAATGGGAGGAGGAAAAAGCCCAGTTACAGTAGAGAAAGGACTAGTTGCTAGCAGAGCAACCCTAAACACAAGAAAGAGTTCATAAGGCACTGCACTCCGTGAAAATCATAGAAGTGAATATGGAAGATCATCTTCTGCAGCAGGTGACCTAGCTGGAATAAGTAATCCAACAACTTCAACAGCGCATCATTGACCTAGAGCTCTGCACCATGCCTGAAACACCCCAAGAGATAAGATATCTAAGAGAGGCCACTTCTCGAAGCGCAGTCGCCTGATTAAAAAATTTGGCTTTGGAATGTAGGCAGCTAAGCACCAGAAGCGCCCAAACCTATGAAACCCTTGCAGAGAATATAGAATTGGAGACATTGGAGGCACAGTTCTAAGAAGCAAAGCAACATGCAAATTTTCTACAAGCGCAGCTAAAGTCCGTGACCCCAGTCGAAAGAATGAAGAGGTTTGCAGAGCAACGCACAGCCCAATAACAAGTACACACACTGCACAGTAAAGTAATGGACGTTTCTCAGCAACTACAACCACTCCAAGATAAGGCATGTCAACTATTCGCCGAACTTGAAAGCCAAGGAGTTGAACTCGAACAGGGTGTCATCACTGTAGAACAGCGCCTGGAAGGACCGCTCAATGACATAGTAATCCAGGAATTTATTGAACAAGAATCTGTCGCACTGCAGTAGGTCGAATCCGCTCGAGCCAAGCTCGAGGCGTTCAAAGAGGAATTGGTCAGACCTGAGTGACTTGGGATGAGTCACAGGTGAGCGTTGGGGGCCTGTTGGCACTTGACCAAGTTTTGAAGAGTACTTGGTCATACTTGACCACTTTTGGGACTGTGACAACTTGCCAAGGAAGGAGCACAACGCGAAGCAGAAAATAAGGAAGCAAGACCTATTTTTGGGTCTATTTTTGGGTTTTTGGGTTGATGTAACGGGAAAGGGATGTCGGCCCGTGGGTTTACCCACATTTAGGCCCATTTTGTAATCTATAAATAAGCAATATAGATAGTAAGATAGTAGTAATAGTAATGTAGTACATCTATGTGGTGTATAACTGAAAAATTAGTGCTAGTAACTGGATCTGTGTGATCGGATGTATCTTAGAGTGCTTTGTGTATGAGATCGGAAAGCTAAGTGCAGTTTGGTGCAGTATTGTGCTAAAGAGCAAGGAAGAAGGATATAGCAAGCTTCCCAGATCTTTTGTACTGTGCGAAGTAAGGGTCATTGAAGCTCTATGTTGTAACTGCTTGACCAAGATAATATAAAGAAGACTTTGTGGACGTAGCCCCAGGGTGGGGGTGAACCACGGTAACTGTGTGTATAGTGATTTGTGCTTCGCTCTAACATGTTTATCTCTTTCTTGGCTAAGTGCTTGATGTGATTAAGTAGATCTAGTTATGCTCTGTGTTGATGATATATGAATGAACGTTAGATATGATATATAAGATGCTTAGTGCTTGATTTGTTAAATCTAACCTATATTTATATGGCTAAGTACTGAATCATCCTTAGTATAAGTATTCATTGCGATGCTTTGTGCTTTCGGTGAAGTGTATTAATGAATGTATGTTAAGGAATAACTGATGCTAAGTGTGATGTAAGAAAGATAATCACATATCTGTGTCCCAGCTAAGGTTGTAGACATCTGAGTCCTGCAACCACCCTTGCCTCTACCTCGAGTGAGACTTCATCTGCTTCGCAAGTGTTGTCGAAAGGGTCGGTAATTAGGGTTTTGTTGGTGCGCTCTTGAGCATTGAACCCTGGGTATGCCCTTGTGCCAACAACAACACATACAATATGATTATCCAATATGCCATGGTCATGACCTTATGTAGTTGTACAAGCTATCCTTGTTATCGTTGTTGGATACACAACTTTTAAGTATGTAATGACTCGAGTAATTGTGGATGTTGTTCAAGTTGTCAAAAACCACTAACAACAAAGGAGAAACAAGATATTCAATCAATGGAATCAATATTTTGAAGGAACAAAGTCATAGTTCAAAGATAGTTATTTATGGAATGGTATGCTTTAAAAATACCTGGAAGAGTAGCACTAGAAAAAAAAAAATGAGTGTTTGGATCTTTAAATCGCAGATGAGAATGCAGGTCCTGGAGGGAACTTGAGTTGCTAGTGATTACATGAGATGGAACTATCTATGAAAGATGCCTTATCTATTGTTAAAAGGACATTGGAATCTAATAAGGTAGTTGATGGCGGTGGTGTTGTTGATATAGATTTATCAATAAACTTAAAGAACTTGGCAACCATTTTAAGTTCTAGGAAACAACTTGTTATTACAAAGTTTGCAGAATCTCTGAAAATTAAACCAAAATTTCTTGCAATGGGTGCTGCAAAGGACACTACAGGCTAAGAAGCAGATTACCATCTTCCAAATTGTCATTTAGAAAAGGAGAAAGCATTTCTCCCATATTGAGTTTGTTGACAAAAGATGATTGTTACATTAACATTTTACCTTGCAAACTATTGACAACACGGATCATTTAATGCTCAGTAAGATTACAACAAGCAATTTTTGGAAATATTCAGTGGAATAGGAATGATAATACTTGAGGCAACCAAAATTGATTTCTTAAACACGATGTTACAAATAACTAAATAACTAGCAGAAAATAATTTTAAAATGCACCATCCAACGGTTTGGCACAAAAGAGCGTGATAGCTATAATCTACACATGTAATAACTATTTTGTCAAAACAAAATTTTATTTTATTTGTGAAGAAAATTCCAAGGGGTTCGCTTCAGTTTTTAACCACCTCAACTGTTGAAACTACTCAGCCAATGTTATAAAAAGAACAAGCAAACAACAAAGCAAAAGAGAAAAAACTTGGAGAGAGGTATCCTTAGAGTATCAAGGAGGTGAGTGGGAGGGAGAAAATGGTTGCATCGAAGAGGTTTGGATGTGTCAGCATGAGGAGCGTACCAAGGTTGGGGTGCATCGATCCCAAGGGATGCATCAGTTGATGGGCACACATGGTCATTTGGGTGCACTGAGTCTATGAAGGGGAATGATGATTCATTTGAACGTGATGGTTGACGAAGAGACGTGATACACCCAAAGGATGTGATGATTCGTTATGATGACCTTTTAAGTCCATATAAGAGAACAAGGGCGCACAACCAAGAAAGAAAGATTTGAACAACAAGAAGAGTAAGATGAGTGCTTCGATTCTGATGAAGAATTGGATGAAGAGAGGCGAACTCTATCAAGGAGCCAATTTTCTCCACTTCGGAGGACTTGTGCTACCTTGAGGTGATTCTTTTGACATAGTGTTGATATTATGGTAGCTGTGGGAGGTATTTACCTCCACGTGTAAACCTGACGAGAATAGAATATTCCAAGAAGCAAGAAGAAACCCTAATGAGTTGGCTAATAACCCTAGAAGACAAGTCGGCTCAAGAGGATAATTTATATTAGGTTATTAGCCTCCAAGAGAAGAAGTCGGCCAGGAGAAATATTATATACTAAGTAAAAAGGCACCCAGAATGAGAAGTCGGCCCAGGCAGTTAGCCAAAATTAGTATAAATAAAAGAGGCCAATCTTATTTCTGGCAAACATTCTCAGAACTACAGAGCTCACTTGTGAGCACTGCAGTTAGCCAGTTTGTGCGCAAGTTTGGAGGAGAGTTGTCGTTGTAGCTGTTGCAGCTAGAAAATTACGTTTTGGCTTGGACTATCTCTTGGTTATGGTTTGGACTATCTGATTAGCTGTTTTTTGGTGCGCTATCCTTGGAGAAAGGTGTGCTACCCTTTGTTTGGATATCTAGCCTAGGGTTTGCTTCCGGAGTGATTCTCTGTCAAGGTTAAGGTGCTCGAAGGGTGGCTTCGGCCTATGGTTGGGTGACAATAGTGATATTGTCTATGGTAAAACAAGCACATCCATCATATTCTAACAGGTTATGGGCCCACAACTCCTTCATTCAGTCTAACCACTGGAAGGGAGCATAGCCATAAGGATATTAAGCTCATTGAAGAATTGTTGTTAGGGTTTCTAGCAGTAGCAGTCACCAAAAGCATTTTCGCTAGGGTTACTAGCAGGTGTAGTTGTAGAAAACCTAACCCTCTCGTTGAGGCACCTTAAGTGAAGGGATTGACCTAATTTCCAGACAGATCAGTGTGCCCTAGCCTAGCGCATCTCCTGGTACTCTCAGCGAACCAAGACATCAAGTTTGAGTTTTTGGTCAAATCTAGGGTTGACCAAAGCAACCATGACTTACTCTATGAAGTCAGAAAACAAGTTACATGGAGCTTCTAACTTTAGAGCATGGAAGACAAGGATTGACCTCATCCTTTCCAAGAATAAAGTACTGGATATCATGAAAGGAAAGATCGTGGAACCAGAGTTTGAAGAAGGAAAAGAGAAGGAACCGCAGAACATTGCAGTTATGGAGAAGTTCAAAGACAGTGACATCAATGCCATGAGTATCATAGTGGACTCTATAAAATATCACTTGATACCCTACATCTCCCATCTTGACTCATCGAAGAAGATATATGATGCCCTAAAAAACCTCTTCTCAGTCAAAAACATTGGACAAGTAATGAGTCTAAAGAATGAGCTCTGTGACATGAAGATGAATGATGATGAAAGCATAACATCATACTTTGTGAGGATCTCTCAGTTAAGAGATCAGCTACAAGATATTTAAGAGATCATTTCAGAGAAGGAAGTGGTAAACATTGTACTGTTAAGCCCTAATATTGGCTCATTACCACTTAATTGGGGCATATTAGATTAGTAATGTTATTTT
>JASDQU010881380.1:0-11332 GCA_032191745.1 Picea mariana | reverse complement strand
TCTTCTCTTGGAGGCTAATAACCTAATATAAATTATCCTCTTGAGCCGAATTGTCTTCTAGGGTTATTAGCCAACTCATTAGGGTTTCTTCTTGCTTCTTGGAATATTCTATTCTCTTCAGGTTTACACGTGGAGGTAAATACCTCCCGAAACTACCACAATATCAACACTATGTCGAAAGAATCACCTCAAGGTAGCACAAGTCCTCCCAAGTGGAGCAACTTGGCTCCTTGATAGAGCTCACCTCTCTTCATCCAAGTCTTCATCAGAATCGAAGTGCTCATCTTACTCTTCTTGTTGTTCAAATCTTTCTTCCTTGGTTGTGCGCCCTTGTTCTCTTATATGGACTTAAAAGGTCATCATAATGAATCATCACATCCTTTGGGTGTATCACGTCTCTTCATCAACCATCACGTTCAAATGAATCATCATGCCCCTTAATAGAATCAGTGCACCCAAATGACCATGTGTGCCCATCAACCGATGCATCCCTTGGGATTGATGCACCCCAACCTTGGTGCGCTCCTCATGCCAACGCATCCAAACCTCTTCGGTGCACCCATTTTCTCCCTCCCCCTCACCTCCTTGATACTCCAAGGATACCTCTCTCCACATTTTCCCTCTCTTGCTTTGTTGTTTTCTTGTTCTTTTTATAACATTGGCTAAGTAGTTTCAACAGTTGAGGTGGTTAAAATCTGAAGCGAACCCCTTGGAATTTTCTTCACAAATAAAGTAAAATTTTGTTTTGACAAAATAGTTATTACATGTGTAGATTATATGCTTTACAACTATCCTGCTCTTTTGTGACAAACCGTTGGCTGGTGTATTTTAAAATTATTTTCTGCTAGTTATTTAGTTATTTGTAACATCGTGTTTAAGAAATCAATTTTGGTTGCCTCAAGTATTATCAATCCTATTCCACTGAATATTGCCAAAAATTGCTTCTTGTAATCTGACTCAACATTAAATGATCCTTGCTGTCAATAGTTTGCAAGGTAAAATGTTAATGTAACAATCATCTTTTGTCAACAAACTCAATATGGGAGAAGTGCTTTCTCCTTTTCTACATGACAATTTGGAAGATGGAAATCTGCTTCTTAGCCTGTAGCGTCCTTTGCAGCACCCATTGCAAGAAATTTTGGTTTAATTTTAAGAGATTCTGCAAACTTTGTAATAGCAAGTTGTTTCCTAGAACTTAAAATGGTTTCCAAGTTCTTTAAGTTTATTGATAAAGCTATATCAACAACACCACCGCCATCAACTACCTTATTAGATTCCAATGTCCTTTTAACAATACATAAGGCATCTTTCATAGATAGTTCCATCTCATGTAATCATTAGCACCTCAAGTTCCCTCCAGAACCTGCATTCTCATCTGTGATTTAAAGATCCAAACACTCATTTTTTTTTTCTGGTGCTACTCTTGCAGGTATTTTTAAAGCATACCATTCCATAAATAACTATCTTTGAACTATGCCTGTGTGCCTTCAAAATATTGATTCCCTTGATTGAATATCTTGTTTCTCCCTTGTTGTTAGTGGTTTTTGACAACTTGAACAACATCCACAATTACTCGAGTCATTACATACTTAAAAGTTGTGTATCTAGCAACAATAACAATGATAGCTTGTACAACTACATAAGGTCCTGACCATGGCATATTGGATAATCATGTTGTATGTGTTGCTGTTGGCATAGGGGCAGACCTAGGGTTCAACGCTCAAGAGTGCACCAACAAAACCCTAACTACCAGCCCTTTTGACAACACCTGCGAAGCAGATGAAGTCTCACCTGAGGTAGAGGCAGGGGTGGTTGCAGGACTCAGATGTCTGCAACCTTATCTAAGACACAGATATGTGATTATCTTGCTTAAAGCACACTTAGCATTAGTTATTCCTTAACATACATTCATTAATACACTTCGCCGAAAGCACAGAGAATCGTAGTGAATACTTATACTAAGGTTGATTCAGTACTTAGCCATAGAAATATAGGTTAGATTTAACAGATCAAGCACTAAGCATCTTATATAACAGATCTAATGTTCATTCATATATCATCAACACAGAGCATAACTAGATCTACTTAATCACATCAAACACTTAGCCAAGAAAGAGATAAACACATTAGAGCGAAGAACAAATCACTATACACACAGTTACCGTGCTTCACCCCCACCCTAGGGCTACGTCCACAAAGTCTTCTTTATATTATCTTGGTCAAGCAGTTACAACACAGAGCTTCAATGACCCTTACTTCGCACAGGACAAAAGATCTGCGCAGCTAGCTAGATCCTTCTTCCTTGCTCTTCAACACAAGACTACACCAAACTACACTTATCTTTCCTATCTCATGCACAAAGCACTATAAGATACAACCGATCACACAGATCCAGTTACTAGCACTAAGCTTCCAGTTATACATCACATAGATGTACTACATTACTATTACTATCATCTTACTATCTATATTTCCTATTTATAGATTACAAAATGGGCCTAAACGTGGGTAAACCCACGGGCCAACATCCCTTTCCTGTTACAACAACCCAAAAACCCTAAAATAGACTCCAAAATAGGTCTTGCTTCCTTATTTTCTGCTTCGCGTTGTGCTCCTTCCTTGGAAAGCTGTCGCAGTCCCAAAAGTGGTCAAGTATGATCAAGTACTCTTCAAAACTTGGTCAAGGGCCAACAAGCCCCCAACACTCACCTGTGACTCGTCCCGAGTCACTTAGGTCTAACCAATTCCACTTCGAACGCCTCGAGCTTGGCTCAAGCGGCTTCGACCTGCTGCAGTGCGACAACCTCTTGTTTAGTAAATTACTGGATTACTGTGTCATTGAGCGGTCCTTCCAGGCACTGTTCTGCGGTGATGGCACCCTGTTCGAGTTCATATTCCTGACTTTCAAGTTCAGCGAACAGTTGACATGCCTTCTCTTGGAGTGGTTGCAATCACTGAGAAACGTCCATTACTTTACTTTGCAGCGTGTGTACTTGTTGTTGGGCTGTGCGTTGCTCTGTGAACCTCTTCATTCTTTCGATTGGGGTCACGAACTTCAGCTGCGCTTGTAGCACATCTGGATGTTGCTTTGCTTCTTGGAGCTGTGCCTCCAATGTATGCAATTCTGGATTCTTTGCAAGGGTTTCATAGGTCTGGACGCTTCTGGTGCTTAGCTGCCTAAATTCTGAAGCCAAAGTTTTTAATCGGGTGACTGCGCTTTGAGCAGTGGCCTCTCTAAGATCTCTTATCTCTAGGGGTGTTTCAGGCACGATGCGGAGCTCTAGGTCCGTGATGCACTGTTGAAGTTGCTGGATTACTTATTCCATATGGGTCACGTGCTGCAGAAGACGATCTTCCATCTTCACTTCTATGATTTTCATGGAGTGCAGTGCCTTATGAACTCTTTCTTGTGTTTCAAGTTGCTCTGCTAGCAACTAGTCCTTGCTCTGTTGTAACTGGGCTTTTTCCTCCTCCCATTTCACTTGTAAGTGAATTTGCTCCTGTGTGGCCTTTCTCTATTGCTCTTCATGTGCGCTCATTGCTTGCGCCAAAGCTTGGGTGGCTTCCGCTTTGTCTTCTTGAGCTCGTCGAAGGCGAGCTTTGACTTTCTCAGTGATCTGGCGTAACTGTGTGGGCTCATCGCCTGTTCCTGATATTTCCATTGCTATCGACGCCGTAGGAACTGCTTGGTTGGAATTAAGTGCTTGCTACACTTCTTTAAATTCACCCATGATCCGACGAAATAGTTCCTCCTGCTTTGCTTCTTGCTTTTCCGCGAGCTATAATGAAACATCATTCAGTGCGGCAATTAGGAAGTCAAAATCATCAAGGGTAAGCATAGTCTTAAGCGTGGTCCGGGTGGCCTTAGTTTTCTTTCTGGATGAGGGCCTCGGTGGGGTAGTCTTCCTTTTCTTGGAGGGATTTGCCTTGTCCCTAGGCGGGGTAACCTCACCTTTTCTCTGTTCAACTTCTGTGCACCCTAGTTCTTCCTCATCACCTCCCTTCGTAGGTGATAGCGAAGAAGTCTTCGTGGATGTGCTGTGGATATCTTGAGCTTCCACATCCTTCTTAGGCTTGCGCGGTCCTGGTGTATCCAGCATAGCTTCAGGGCTATCTACGTCGGACATCTCTATGGGATCTGCTGCAACAAAGAGCTCTGCCGACTATTCCTTGGTAATCTCCTCTAGGTCATTTTCTGTCAGCTTGTAATATGACTGGAGTTGTTGTTTGTGCTCATCTGCACGCACCATGATGTAGGTGAAGTGACGATATGCGTTGAATTTCATCAAAGGTCGAAACCTATTAAGAGTGTTGGGTGTAATGCGTGGTGTAGACTGAATGGCATTCCTCAACTGAGTGTAGTACGCATGGAAGATGACATTGGACTACCACTGCTTGTTCATGTCGTTGGAGTACCACAATGTACAAAACTTCACGGCCATAGGTTTGAAGGGTTCGATCTCTGGAAACATGGCTCCCTCGGGTAGTCCCCACGCGATGAAGGCGATAAGTATGAGTAACCAGCTAAAGTGGAACTTATACCCTTGGTCCCGTGCTTGTCTACAGTCAAGCTCTAGCTGATTTATGAGGTATTTCGCCTAGTTCATTTGTAGTCCCTCCGTGCACTTCCCTGCGAGGTCAACTACAAATCCGTTCACCTGTGTAGGTCTATTTTTTCGGACTAACTTGCCTGCGATCAGCTGGTAACCAAAGCGTACTGTTGCATTCTCAATGGAGGCTAACTTCTAACCTCGTGTGCCTTTCTCTAGATCTCCATATGCGTATTTTATTCGTTGAGAAAGAGCACAGTTTGCGGTCTTTCCAAGGTAAAAGTCCTTTGGGTCAGGGCCCTGCATGCTTATCCCAGTGATCTGATTGATCAGAATTGGATCCACAGTGATGTGTCAGTCCAACCATAGGTATCCTCCATGGTTGCAGGATAGAAAGAGTTGGACATAGGCATTTACTTCCTAATGCCTTTCGAAATGTGGAATCTTCATTATGTTGAGGAGGGTTGACTGTGCAAGGTTATGGGTCCATTGCTGCGGTACAATCTTGGGGTTCTTTCCTTTTGTAATAGTCAAATACTTGTGCGGGGTTAGCATACTTTGTACATTGCGATCTCTAAGGTTAAAATCACTGAATTTCAGTGAGGTGAGCTTCTCCTGGTCAACATGAAATGCACTCACCCCTTTCGGGAGGTATGCAGTGACTACAGCATAGTCGAAGTCTCTAGGTACAAAGTCTTAGTTTACGAGTCCGCCTAGTGGTGGAATATATTTAGGTAATATGCTTGGGGTCATCTTCACAGTGGCGAAGTCGTTTCCGAGCTTAGATCGTCTTTCCGAAGGTGGTCAGGATGGTCTTGCTCGGGCAGTGGAAGGGGAAGATGACAGTGCGCCCGAGGGCGATGCCTGTACACCTATAGAAATTCCACATTCTGACATGACTCTATCAGTCATTAAATCAATTATAACATCTTCAACAATTTTCTCAGCAACGCTGAGCTCGTTCGACATACAAATTTGGGTCAACGGGCTTGGGTGCAACAGGAATTCAGAGATGACAGTGAATAGTAAGGGAATGATCTCAGGGTTCATGCTTAGATTCTTAGTTGGAAAAAAGTATTCTCAGTGTGTGGCGTGACAAGTTAAGTAGGAAATCTCAACAACGGTTTGCTTGCAACGGACCTGTGGCCTTCATTAACTCCGTTCTGGTGCTATCCAACGGTCTAGTGGTAACCCATAACTACTTTTCGATCCGTTCGGAGCGGCGGTCGAACAGGTATATTGGTTCCAACGGCTATATTGCTTCGTCATGGCGAAGTATTCTCTGTCGTTGTTCTGATATTTTGGCGAAGCTCCAATTCTGTAATTCTTCTTGCTGTGAAGTGTCCTCTAGAACCTCTTGTAACCTTACATTATTAGCCCTCTTCTTTCTTAACTTCATAGCCTTCTTCCCAGTTAGTTTCGTCTCAGTAATTCTTTTACCATTCTGATGTGTATCTTCTGTGGTCTTAGTTACTTCGCACTGTGGAAAATCTTTCTTATGGTTCCTTGATAATACCTTTTCTGTATCAAAAATAGGTAACTCGATCTTTTGCAGATCCTCAATTGTTCTCTTAGCTTCGACACCGGAGGTACTAATATTAAATATCTACGATCTTCTCTTCTGTTCTTCAATCAAGTGTGTGATCCTTGTAGTCATAAAGTCTTTTAACTCTTGCTTCTTTTGTTCCAAATCTTTTTCTTCTTCTCTTCATCTGGCATGTTCTCTATCAATTCAGAGTTTTCCTATGAGCATGGTAAATAGGGCGGTGTATTCAACAAATTTAATGAACTCAAAGTCTTCCTCTGTCGAAGTTCCATTGACAGTCATAGGTATCCGGGCGAGCCTTCCACATAGGGTTACTAGCTTTCCTCTGAAGAAACTTGTTCCTCCTAAGGAAGGAATCACGACAGGATTTCCTATAGCCTCCCAAGTTCTTTCTGGCATAATGTTCACTTGTGCTTCTTCATCAAGAGTACAGTCAATGTCAAAGTCCCCTATTCTTGCTTCGATTTTCTCCTTTTATTTGAAGATCTATGATATCCTAACATGTCGGTGGTCATTTAAGGTATCTTTCATCTGTAGCAATATCTTTTCTGATTCTTTCTGGGTTTCTACTATAATCTTGGTCTCTTGATCTCCCTCAGGGTTGGCTTGTTCCATATTTGGCTTCTCAAGCCTAGCAATCATTCTAGGGCAATCCAATACTTCATGGTCCATAGCTTTACAACAGAGGCAACTAAGTCTTCTCCCAGGGCATTCTCTAGCAAGATGTCTCAGTCGTCTGCAACTATAACAGAGGGTTAATCCTCTCATCCATTTAAATGTTCCCCAACTCCTTCTGGACTGCGCACTAGGATCATGGTGGCTAGCCTGCAAATTTTTTTTTCTAGGATCCTGCATCCACTTGTTAGTCCAGACATTCTTTCAATGCATAGGTATAACATATCTATCACTATATTTATCAGATCTATTCATATCAAATTTTCTTTCATCTATTAATGCCTTAGTTTTGAAGCTAGGACATAATCTATCAAACATACCTAAATCCATGCTTTAGAAACAAAAAAAAAATTCACTTATCTTACTTCTGTAGAGCACAAAGCTTCCAGATCTAAGACTTTTAACTATTCTTACCTTTATCAAGGCATAGAGCTTACAGATCTTACCTTTTTCTTACAGATTCGACCTCTTTCTTCACAGATCTGACTTCTTTCCTTCAGATTTGACCTCTCTTTCTTCAGATCTGACCTCTTTTCTTGGCACAAAGCTTCACAGGTCAAATAGAACATTGCGCACTAGGGCAACAGATCCACGCATAGAGCTTATTTCACACAAAGCTTCTTTTTCTTCAGTTCCTAGCAATCACAATTCCAGGTTCCGGCAACGGAACCATTTGTTGGTGCATGGGTAGACCCAGGGTTCAATGCTCAAGAGTGCACCAACAAAACCCTAACTACCGGCCCTTTTGGAAACACTTGCGAAGCAGATGAAGTCTCACCCAAGTTAGAGGCAGGGGTGGTTGCAGGACTTAGATGTTTGCAACCTTAGCTGGGACACAGATCTGTGATTATCTTGCTTACAACGCACTTAACATCAATTATTCCTTAACATACATTCATTAATACACTTCGCCGAAAGCACAAAGCATCGCAGTGAATACTTATACTAAGGATGATTCAGTACTTAGCCACATAAATATAGGTTAGATTCAACAGATCAAGCACTAAGCATCTTATATATCAGATCTAATGTTCATTCATATATCATCAACACAGAGCATAACTAGATCTACTTAATCACATCAAACACTTAGCCAAGAAAGAGATAAACACATTAGAGCGAAGCACAACGCACTATACACACAGTTACCGTGGTTCACCCCCACCCTGGGGCTATGTCCACAAAGTCTTCTTTATATTATCTTGGTCAAACAGTTACATCACATAACTTCAATGACCCTTACTTCGCACAGGACAGAAGATCTGCGCAGCTCACTAGATCCTTCTTCCTTGCTCTTCAGCACAAAACTACACCAAACTGCACTTAGCTTTCCGATCTCATGAACAGATCACTCTAAGATACATCCGATCACACAGATCCAGTTACTAGCACTAAGCTTCCAGTTATACATCACATAGATGTACTACATTACTATTACTACTATCTTACTATCTATATTGCCTATTTATAGATTACAAAATGGGCCTAAATGTGGGTAAACCCACAAGTCGACATCCCTTTCCTGTTACATCAACCCAAAAACCCTAAAATAGACCCCAAAATAAGTCTTGCTTCCTTATTTTCTGCTTCACGTTGTGCTGCTTCCTCGGCAAGCTGTCGCAGTCCCAAAAGTGGTCAAGTATGACCAAGTACTCTTGAAAACTTGGTCAAGGGGCAACGGTTGCTAATATGAGAACAAGTTAAAGCCTCTTCACAAGTAAAGAAATTGAGATGTTCCTTGATCACTGCATCATTAAATAGTTTTGCAATATCCTTTAGATTTTCCGACGTTCCTTTTATCTGATGGAACTTGAGGAATATGTGTGTCGTTCCCCTCAAACTTTGGATGTCTCAAAAGTGATTGCCATTTTTGTCTTCGACCTTGTCATTAATATCGACTTCATCTTTCTACGTAAGTATTATCATAGCTCATGCCCTTGAATCTTGCAAGACATCATTTAGGTTTAAACATAAACCAAAGACAAGTTTTACACATGCCGCATTTGCATTAGATCAAGGAGTAGAATCATAATTTTTTGTATGTATCGTCTACTAGTAGCAATGATTCTTCATAAGTAGCAGTACTAATGTTTGCTCTTTTATCGTTGACTATTCATCTACCTCATAATAGGCATCATCATGCTTGATAGGGTGAGGATTCAACATGTACATCGTCAAAGACAAGACTTGAACAATTTACAAAAATAAGCTTCTTAAATTTGCACTTGAAAGTTGAGACAAGCAATTACGTTACGTGTGCTTCACAATGTAACTTGAAATTGTCAATGGATGGATGCATCTGGTGAAGCCATGTGGAAGAAATAGATGCCATTTTGAAGACTTCAACCAATTATGATCCAAAACTGGTAATATTATGCAGTTTTGAGTTCGCTAAGGATCATCTCCGTCATTTATTAAATCAATGGCGTCTTTTTTCATGAATTTTAACATCAATAACTTATACCCAAACAGAGTGCTTAGAGTGCTTATTGGAGGCTAGAATGTGGTAGCTTGTACTGTCAAAGATGGCTTTTATATCCTGTAGAGTCGATTCTTCTAAGAGACTTGTAGCGTCCTTTAAACTTTGTTGATAAAATGCCTTTTCAAGCAGTGGACTACATTCGTCAAAGAGGCCAGTCGGTATAGAGCTGCCTACGCTTCTCCCTTAGTTCCATGAGATCATAACAATTTTAAGAACAAACCATATGGCATGACATAAAATTAAAGTCATAACCAAGAACATGGTAATAGAAAAAACTTAGGAAAGTGAATAATACAATAATAAGAGTATGGAATGATGACATAGCTCTTCAACATTTGTTTAGTCTCTCTTCATAAAAAGGCTATGGAGATAAGGTATGGTATATGGGTTCAAAGTAAAAATTCTATGGAGATACGGTATGGTATATGGGTTCAAAGTAAATGGTATCATTAATGTGAAATATGATGGTGCTAATAAGATTAGAAAATATGTTATTTTTGGTGATAGTTTCAAAACTTACAATAATGATCTAAAATGCTGTGTCAACTTTAATGAGAGTGTGTGAAATTTTGTGCAAGTAGTGTGATTTGAGGGGGAGTTTGACAACGCTTTGTCGGTTGGAAACTGATGATCAAAATGGTCATCAACAACTAAGAGGAGTAAAATGGCTTACACCCTCTTAGATTTACCTTTTTAGTTTTGTTTTCTCTAGGGAGTAAAATGGCTTACACCCCTAGAGAAGTAACAAAACTAGCTCGTACACAAGAGATTCCATAACCCAATTGATTTGGCACTAGTCTAAGTTGATTTGACACTAGTCTAAGTTGCGTTGGAGATATAATATGCTTGTATTGGTATACATGAATTTACAAGATATTGCCATTGTTCAAGTCAGATTATTTTCTATATGTTATAAGTATTCTTGTGTCCTAAGGGAGTCTTCTTTAGCCAAGTGATTCTCCTTGATGTTACAAATTAATTCTACAATCATTGGGGCTACAGAAAACACATCTTCTTTCAATCTTGACTCACTATTCTACTGTTGAAATTTACTTGTGAACCTAGATTATTGTTTTACTAATTATTGGCTATCATTTGGATGATTTACTTTTTGATTTATGTGGTTAGATCTTGTTGTTGTATCAATTGTTCGCTACAACCACTTGGCTGTCATAAAAACTTGCTGATAACATCACATAACAACCACTAACCACCACCAAAGTCTTGCTTTAATCATTGGAAGTTTGACTATTCATTGCTAGCTTTATTTATGATATCTTGTACTAGATTTTGGATGGTTAAATTTGTAGTTATTGACATCATTTGATGTTGATATATATATTTCCATGCTGTTGCAAGCTAGGACATGATATAGATAGAGTGCATTTATCGGAAAAATGTACATTAATTAAATTCATGTTAACACATTCATGATATATAGAGAGTGCATGGATTGATCATACCTTTGTTGTTGGTGCATTACCTGAAATTACATTAAGCGTTATCTGATATTGTAATTGTTGAACAAAGGAAATTAACAAGAGATTGGAGGAATGATAAAGGATGACAGAAGGCTAGGGTTTCCTTAGTATGGTTGAGAATCTCTACCTACTAGACTATTGAGAGGACCCTATTGAAGGGTTGGACATCTAGTTGTATCAAGGGCATGCTCGCTAAGTCACTCGAAATGGAAGCTAAGTAGGGAGATACATAAATGGCATTTGGGTCATTAGGTTTAGATGATAAAGTTGATGGGATAATATTACAATAGTTTTCATTAGGAGTTGTCAACCATAACAATGGTTTCAATGCATTGGGCATGAGGCTAGAGCTGGAAAGTGTGGTCTCCACCCATGGGGATGGATATCTTGTTAGATATTTGGAAGGAACTTGTTCTTCACTAGGCTCTTTGTCTTAGGTGGTAAAGGAAGGCTCATAAAAGCCAATGCTTGGAGTTTGGAGGACATGGGATTAAGAGTAGTGAAACCAATTTGTTAATATTAAGAGTTTGATTGTGATTGGAAGGTGTCATGAAAGGAGAATGATCCTTTCTCAAATATAGGGAAAGAGTATAAATTC
>JASDQU010881379.1:35146-46649 GCA_032191745.1 Picea mariana | reverse complement strand
AAGTGACCTAGAGTATAAAATTATAAATAAGATAGCAATGTCCTCTTGTAGATCATCCTTTTTTGTGGATCAATGGAGAGCTTCTTGTGAGAATATCTTTTGGAGTATTGATGGAGAGCTTCTTGTGAGAGCTTCTTGAGAATTTTTGGTGTGGAACACTTGAGAATATTGAAGATCTATAGGTGACTAAGGTAACCAAGGATATATAAGCTGAATTTCAGAAGGAAGGTAAAGAAAAGATGGCCGAAATTGAAGGGAGGATAAATTATTTTGATGATGCTTTCTAAGGTATGTTATTTACAGGTCATCTCACCATTTTCTCTATAACTTTGTTTATATAATGAGTCAGACCGTGAAATTACTATGCCATTTATAAAACATACCCAAGTATCTATGGTAAAAAATCCAGTTTGTGGGTCATTGTAGTTTTGGAGTTACACTCCATGGAAAATAGGGTTTGTGGCTAGTCCTAAAACTAGTCAAAAATAGGTGTTTCGGGTAAAAACGTCATAATGTATTCATAACAAATCCAAATTTAGTGAAACAAAATGTGTTGTTTAGGATATAGGCTTTAGTATGTTTTGTAATAGTTTCATATTTATTCAAAAAATATTCTGTGCGGGGCACTCTCTATAAGGTCACTCTCTAGAATAAGCTAGAATTCAGAAAGGTATGCCATTTTTGCTAAAAACGCCTTTTATGAGAGGTTCCAAGTAGTGCCACCTGGAGGAATTGCATAAAACAAATTGAAGAACATTGTGTATCAGTTTCAGATCTTTATTCATTACAAGTACAAAGTTAATATTATTTCAAGTTGGGGTTGTTGACTAATCCAAAACTAGTCATGGTTGAGACAAGCAGTTGATGAGTTGGCACATACATAAGGTGTATAGTTGATTATGTTGGTACATATTGATGAGTCATTGTTGATGATTATTTGAAACATGATTGGAATATACTTGGTACATGTTTGGATGCACTTGTTTATGGTACAGGTTGATTACAGGTTGTTTGGCATAGGTTGGTGCATGGTTGATGCACTTGTTTATGTTGACATATTGATATATGTTAAGGATTGTTGCCTCATCTTAGTTGGTGCTGAGAATGTAAGCTGAGTCTTTCATATAGAGCCGGTTCTCTTATAGAGTTGTACTCTATTCAGTTGTTGCTGAAAAACCCTTGGATTGAAGTCCATAATAAAAAGAAAAATTGTACATACATCTTGTGTTCTTTGTGTTCCTTGTGGAGATGATTTGTTGATGATATGTTGTTGATATATATTGTTGATATGTATTCACATATAACTGATTATAAATGACAGCAATGAGTAATGAGCAAATGTTGAATGTTAACTAAGGATGTTTTGTGTAAGAGGGAAGTTTTGGGAAAAAGATCCCCACACTCATTCACCCCCCCGCGCCCCCCTCTAAGTGTGGTAGGTGTGTCCAACAAGCCTTAGAAAAATCAACCTTGATCTTGAATTACAAATGATAGCAACAAGTAAAAATTCTTAGCAATCCAATAGCAACAAGATAAACCATAACATGCCAAGATAAACCACCACAATATCTAGAAAATGACCTCCAAGAGCTAGAGCATCATCATCATCAAGTCCATAACCAAAAAATAACCATACCATAGCACAAGATAGAAAATCATCTCAAGGGTAGTGAAAATTTTAGTCCTTTGCTCTTCACAATGGGAGAGTTATGATTCAAAATGAGATTTCAAGATCTATATTTATACATTTTTTATTTCACATAGTTTTTCCACATTAGCAAGGGTAAAACATAAGATAAGGGGTCCACAACCCTTATCTTGCCCCTTGCAAAAAAATAATATTAAACAATTCACTTAAAATTCACTTTTACACAAAAGAAACCCTAGATCAAGGTGATGTCATCCCTTGAAGGGATGTTTTGTCACTTTGAAGAAGTCGTTGGGTAGTTAGATGCATGGCTAGGCCTCCAAAGGCCACTTGTCACTCATCCAAATCTTCTCTTGATGGTATTCAAGCCTCCTTCCTTAAAAACGTCCCACATGTCATAAAACAACATCATTACCACCAAACCCTATCCCTCTAGGTGATGTCAAGCCTCCAAAATATATGTTTTGCCTCTCCTAGGCAAAACGTTTGGCATGTGAGGGATATGTCATGTCATCCATGATGCCTTCTAGGAATCCAAAGGTATGTCTTTGTCATTCAGCATGCGGGCCCTTGGCATCCAACCTATTGGATTGAAGCCCCATGGAAGCCCAAGCTAGGCTTGCTCCTCCAAACCTATCCACCAACAAGGTCCTGCAAAACAAAAGAGTATGCCCTCCAAAGATCTCAAGTCAAATATACCATGACAAGTTTAAAACACATATAATAAGAAAGGAACCTAAACATGTGCATCAAAACTACCTCATTAAATTAAACAAATGCTCAAAACCTTATACAATTGACCAAGCTAATTATGGTAGGGTTTTCATAGGAATCCTATTGGGTAAACCAAAGCACTCAAGTAGGGGATGCTCCCAAGGATGGCCTCTCAATTTTATGTAAAGGATGATGAGGTGGAAAGGGTTTAGACTTCATAGGTTGTTGAGTTTCATGGCATACAAGGGCTCATATTGTGTCATTGATGGGTGCCTTTGTAAAGAGTGTGTGGCACCTTCGTTTGAAATGCACTTTTTCCAAGCGCATATTCTTGTCATTCTTTGTTTATTTCATGTTCTAAGGAATGAATAGAAGGCCATTTCCCTAGCGTGGTGTCTAGATAATGCCAGTTTCACTCACAAGTACCTTGCGGAAATGAGAAGGTTGGCTCATGATGAGACCCCCTTTCTCTCAATTGTGTGACTGAGAGTCATTACCCTAGCTTGGTGACCATATGATGGTAATGTCATTCCACATAGATACCCATGATCATGATAGGCCGACTCATGATGAGACCTCCTATCCTCCAGCTAACCCCTTAAACATTTATTATTACTTATTCTTGTGGGTCCCCTTTTTCTTACAAAGAATCATTTCATTGCTTTCTCGGGGGTCCCTTAGTGAAGCATCTGGAAGGTCTATATATATTATTTTATCTTTTTAGCCAACAACAATCCCTCTGGGCCTTCAGCCCCTTCTTCCCATGGAATGAGGTACATGCCCTTCTTGGGTCAATAAAGTCAAAGGACCTAGAAGAGGGAAATATGATGGGAATGTAATGAGCGGAAAGTGGTAAGTATGGTCGAAAATGGTACAATAAGCCCCTCAAGGGACCCCCAGTCACAAACCCTTACCAAAGGTTGGCCACCTAGTACGAAATCTATGACACTCGCCAAGGTGAAACAAGGTCAAAGGAATAATGTCCAAGTAGGTGCTCTATAATCAAAAGTAGCTCAAATGCAACATGTTCAAATGCCTTAAATATTAGGGTGATTAATGTTACAGGTGAATCCTCCTGTGGACAAGCGGATTCCCTCTTGGTCTCTAGACTCCTAAGGCCACGATAGAAAAGTTCTTAACATGGACACTGACATCCTTTTAGATCTAATCAAGCTAACATACAAAGGAGAAGAAGAAATATATGTACCTTATTAACGATGTTTGTCCTTGCAAAGTCCAGGTTGAGCTTCGATCTCAAGCTCCCTGATAGGTCCTATAGAACAAACAAAGATACAATGGACTTCCTACTCTACTGAGATTAGCTCAAATATAGATCCATCTACTGCAAACAAACTCATGTGGAACAAGCATAAGTTTGAAAGAAACAGGCCAAGCATTGATGTATTGATAAGAACAAGTAAAAGTACTTGCAATCCTTTGATGAAGGTGCAACAACTTCTTCCAGTTCTCCTTGTACAACCCCTTTGCTCAAGTAATCTACATTGATTTCTTTGATGACATCTCACTTATGAGATCATAAGTTTCACATCTCCAATTCTTTTATGTTCATACCACTTATAGGATCATAAGTTTGGTATCAATCTCTAGTCTCTCCCCCCCTTTCCCCATGAGGAGGTATCCTTATATAACCTTGGAGAGGCCCAACCACTTGAGAGATATTTTTGATAAGTTGAGGATTCCTCTCCTTCAGTTGAGGATCTTCCCTAAGATCATGCCTTGACCTTCTATTTGAATCCAACCACCTTCAGAAATTGAGGGATTATTCCCTGATTTAGCTCAACAAACCAAAAACTCACTCAGAAAGGGTAGTGCTCCACCAAAAGGGTGCACAGAGCGCTCAAACGCTCCCCCAAAGAGGCCCAGGGAGCGCTAGCACTCCCTAACAGTGGGTAGGGGAGAACTCCTCTCCAAAATCCATATTTGAGTGGTTCTTTCAGCGACAAAAGGTTTGTACTCCTTGACAACTGATTTCTCTTCTTCAAAACTAGTCTTTGAGGTGTCTTAAGTGTCCTTATGATGTCATTAGAGGAACGACATAGGCAATATGGCAGTATGATTCTTGTGACACTTGCGACACTTGTGATCAAGATTCAACACTTGTGGACAAGATGTGATACTTACAACACTTGTAATGATGACACTTGTGACACTATTGAAGTGAGTAATTTTGAGGTGTAACAATTACCTGCCACAATACATGACTTGTACTACATGGAGCAAGACCCTTTTTCCTTCCAGAAGTTAGTTGGTATGGTGGATGCACTGACAATGTATCAAAAGTGGTGATGATGCAAGCTCATGTATGTGTAAGTTAATATTGTTGTTCATGTAGTCTCTCGTCACTCCATATCCGGAACCTAAGGGCCTCGAGACATGATCTCCTTAGTTATCCCACAAAATGGGGATAACATGCCAAATCTAAGGAAAGTGAAGGGAAGATTTGAGTTTAGGCATGTTCTAAAAGAAAATTGAAGGGCATATCTGAGGCAAGTATAAGGGCGGTTCTTATGAAAGTTTGAGGTAATTCCTTTGATGCGAAATGTAGAAATAACTTGGCCAAGTTGAAAACCTTACCAGGGCGAGTTTGAGACCCATATCTAGTGCGAATTTCAGGAAGAACATGGCCAAGGTTAACGACTTTTTTGGAGTGAACCTATGTTTAGTTTAAAGTTGGTTTCAAGTGTAAATTACATGAGTCTTTTGGCCGAGTTTCAAATCTGCTACATGAGTAACTTTTGGTGAGTTAGAGGGGTAACTTATGTTATGATTCTTTGGAGCATCCTAAGCAAGTGTCAGGATTGTCTTTGAAGCAATTATTAGAGGTTTATAAGCAAGGGTTCTGACCTGATTTAACACAAGTTTCGGAGAAATTGGTTAGAGCAATTCAAGTGAATATTTCAGATCTATCTTGGCATAATATTTAAATCAACAAAGAAGCAAAGTATAATGTTTGTGTTTTGATCAGGTCAAGGAAAACTTTTGGCATAATAAGGCAGCATATGGAGGCTACATATCAAGGGTGACACGGTCTATCTTTTGCAGCTGACAAGGAAAGGGATTCACCTTGCAACATGTGATTAAGGATGTACTTTGGTAAATTTTGTAAGACTTGTAGAAAATATTTAATTTTAGTTGCAATCTTTAAAGTCAGGGTGGTTGGGTGGTGCACGAGAATATTGGTGTCTTTAGTTTGCAGGTTGGTGCCTGAGAAGTGTGAGTTGGTGCTCACAAGGGGGTTGGTGCCTCCTTCTAGTTGGTGCTAGAAAATTCATAGGGTTGGTGCCTCCTTCCAGTTGGTGTTGGAGAATCTTGGAAGTTGGTGCATTCGGTGGATGTAATCTTTTGATACATTTAAAAATCGTTTTGTGGTTTTCTCACATTTGGGTTTCCACGTAAAATCCTTGTGCACTGTGTATCTGTGGTTGTTTGTTTGTTTCAATATATGATATCTTGAATGCAACAATATATTTAATGCAATTATAAGTAGGAAAGTGATAAATTGTTGATATCGATTCATCCCCCCCTCTCAGTGTCCCTAAATATACCAACAAAGGGTTATGTTCTATCCCTGTTGAGGAATATGAAGAATCCATTAAGGAACAAGAAGTTGAAGAGAAGATTCATAAAGATGGATATCAATCCCTTGAAGAGGAGCAAGAGTTGTCTCATGATTCTATTAAAGACAATGAATACTTGATTGAAGAACGAGAACCTGAAAAGGTGAATCATGAGGAAGACCACCAAATAAATGGACACAAGTTGTCTTGTGAATATGCCAAAGAGTAACACTTTGATGAAACACACCATGTTGAAGACCTAACCCATGAAGAGGCTCCTCATGAAGACGAAGTGTTGATGTTTTTTCTTCCATTTGATGAAGTCATCCAAGCTTTTGTTCCTCCTACACATGAAGAAAAAAACGTGGTAAGTTATACTCCTTTCCAAGACTTTGATGTTTCTCTATTCTGTGATTCAGAAAGTGAAGAAGTGCTAGAGGAACCCTTGGATACACTAGTCCCTTCATGCTATAATGAAAATGATGATGTGATTGACAATATTGATGAGTTTATATATGTTGGGAGATGTAAATCATATGTGACTTGTAATGTCTTTAATGGGGATCCCATTTATGATATTGAAGGTCTTTTTCAATTTTTGTTGTTAAAACAACCATATGTGATTGTTATTGATTCAGATGTTTGGAAACAAGGAGATGACATGATTACATATTTGTTCCAACCACCCAAGGATGACCTAGTGTAGCATTCTCATGATGATTTCTGATCCTATCCCGGGGGGTTTAATACTTATTCTTTTGAGTACTTGGATTTATTCTATGAAGAAAATTTTCAACCATTATTGTGCTCTAATTTTGATGAGGGTAAGGACATGGTTTTCCCAGAGAAATATTTTTGTGATAGGAATTTCCAACCTCCTCTACTTTCACTTTTCTATTCATTTATAGATATGGTTGGGGATTTTCCTCATTATAGTCACTTTCCTATAGGACAGAGTTGTTTTCAACCTATGGTTTGTTCTAAGGGTTTTCAGTTTCACACACAAGGCCAACAAACCTTGGGCTGGGAGCACAAATTTTTCTCTAGGCTTGATTTGATCCCTTACCTTGTGCCCTCTTCTTCCATAGGAAACCTCAAAGATTTCCTTAGGTTCTGTTTCATCCCTTACCGGTCTTCGAGTGTTGGTTTGGTAGCTGAGGGTAAGGATCTGCCTTTGCCTGATTACTCCAGCCTTGTCAATAGATGGATAGGGAAGGGTTGTGGTGATACCTCTTTGTATGATTTTGTCCCTCCTTCCCACCTCCATGAGTTATATTTTATGATTAGTTATGATATAATTCCTACTCTAACTCATGTTCTTTTGTGCTTGATTTATCCTTGTTTTGGTCTATGATGAAGCACGGGTAGATATTGTGATACGATGTTGGGATGGTTTTACTAGTTATATGATTATACCTAGCATTTCAACTAACATAGATTAGTGTAGGTAGGGCATTTGCATCCTGCATTGCATTTGTATATATTTTGCATCTTGCATTCATGCTAGTATAGTCTTGCATATTTATTATATATATTCCATTCTCATGAATACATGTTACGAAATTGCACTTAATT
This sequence comes from Picea mariana, assembly GCA_032191745.1. Classification (NCBI taxonomy): domain Eukaryota; kingdom Viridiplantae; phylum Streptophyta; class Pinopsida; order Pinales; family Pinaceae; genus Picea; species Picea mariana. The sequence continues at coordinate 39,134 of JASDQU010881379.1, read as the reverse complement.
GTTATATGATGTTGCTTTATCATTTTGTAGTTTGGTAAAAAAAAAAATTCAACATGGTTTTGGATTCATCACTAACGTCGGTGGATCACATCCACCGGCAGAAAATTATAAAGGGCACTTTTGTTTGAAGTGGCCACATGATTGCAGGTCTTGGACAACCAGAGATGTTGAGGTTCTCATGTGCTCTATGGTGAGCACTTGTCCCCATGTTGGACCGAGATGTTACTCCCCCATGCCTAGGGGTAACTAGAGGAGATCATGTCTCCTGGACCGCAATGGAGAAGATGATCCCAAACATGATGATGACCAACATGTCCTTAGATGGAAGCCCAGTAGCCCCCGTCATTCAACTTTACAACTACAGGTCAACCAAGGCTCATCGCATTGAAGAAACTTAGAGTATGGGAGATGTTAATTCATTGTCACCATGAGGTATGTTAGTCCTTTCATGCAAAGTGTTGTGCTTAGTTTGTCGAGCATATGGATGAGGATTGTTATCGCACAGTTTGTAGTTAGGCTAATAGATGGATGAAAATAGGTCAAAATGGTGTAATTGAACCAATCCCACCCACTTTCACCTCGATGGGAAGGTTCTTTCTATTTATGAAGGTAAGGCCCAGGGGAGATGTCTCCGGTGACCTGGTTGTTTTGAGAAGGAAAAGGGCTTAGAAAGTCTAAATGATAATAATCCCCCTTCACAAGTCACCACTTGATCAAAAAGTTTGGCTTATAGCCAATAAAGATAACTGGAAGTAGTAACCAAAAAAGTATCCCTCGCTGAGAACAAAGCAACAATAAAACTACATGTGCAAGCTTACTTTCTGATTAGTACTTCATATAATCAATGACTTTTATGATAAATAAGAAATTGAGCAATAAATATTGACGAAGTCAATGTTTGTATAATAGATACGATTACAATATCACTTCTCAATAAATGCTAAAGAAATTTGGCATTCAATGTAATAAAGTAACACTTCATAGATAATGCCTTAACCAACCACTCAATTGCTTTAAAAGTAAAACGATAGCTGCACAAAGGTGTTTATAGAACAAGAAAGGTGACATAAGCACTAGGGTTAATAGGGCTATGTAGGCTATGTTTAGTATAGTTAGGGTTTGTTCAAAGGTATTGGAAGTTGTATGATCAAGTTACTCAACACGTGTGGCCTTAGATCAGTGCATTCCTAGAGTATATGGAGTCAAAAGGAGGACGCAAAAGATGAAGGATCAAATGATAATGGTAAAGACTAAGGACAAGAGAGTTAAACCTTGAGGTGTTGCTATGGCAAGGCCTCAAGGATGAAACCATAGGGGAGAGAGGCTCACTTTAGTGTAGGGGAACTAGGCTTGAGTTCTCTATCCTCCTTCCTTAGCTCAATGGAAAAACGGCTAGCTCAAAATATTGCATAAAACTAAGACAAGAAGGTTTGCAAGTAATGTGTTGCTATAGCAAGCCTTTACCAGACAAACCCTAGGGAAAATCGACTCACCAAGGTGTAGGGGAACTAGGCTTTCATGCGTTTTCTCCTTCTTAGCTCAACAAATAAGAAAAACGACTAGCATGGAAGAAGATGGATGGAGAGTTGTTATGTCAAGGCTCAATCCTCTTCAACAAGGGCTAGAAAGAAAGAATAGAGTGTTGCTAAGGCAAGGATCTATCTCACTTCAGCAAATAAAATGGCTTAAAACCTTGGTAGGGACATGAGACAAGGACCTTCAATGTGTGTTTGTCACCTAGGGTTTAATTCATTAAATTATAACCATAAATGAAATAAAAAAAATACTACAACCATTCAATTAAGAATTTTTGCAGAAATTCACTTACATTTAACCAAGAAATCATATAGCAAACCCTAGTTGTAATAACTTCCACTAAGAGAAATGCCAAAATGCCAATCAAAGTCCAAAAATGTCTTCCTTCAACAAGTGCGCCTCACAATTTCAGACAATAGCTCCAAAGATAACGCAAATTTAAGACCTCACTAATGAGTAAGTGAAAGATGATGAAAAACTGAAGGTAAAAACCCTCAATTTATACAATACAATGACCTAATTTTACTTTTTAGGTCATAAAAAGGCCAACAAGGCCAAAATACTAAAATCATATTGTTTTACATTAAATGTTTAAATTAAAACCCTAATCAAGAAATAGAAGGATGTCATCCTGTTTCTAGGGTGGCGTTAGCCCCTTTGAGGGCAAATGCAGCCTCCTGAAGAAAAACGTTAGCCCTTCTTGGGCTTCTCCAAGCTGCCACACATGGCAAACTGCCATGTCCATCTGCCAAAACACTCATGAATAAAGGATGGCACCATGAACCTCCTGGATGATGTCCTAGACCTTCCAAGGCCAACGTTTCACTGAAAAGGGCACAATCCCCCTAGGTCAAGCTCTGTCAGGGTGCCTCTACAAGAAGTCCTTCTCTCTAGTGCAAACCCCTTTGTCCTGGCTGTGCCCCCTGCTAGGGTCTTAGCATCCATCTGGTGGGATCTTCAGCCCCATGGAGGTCTAAATTGATCATCTCCCCATGTGTACCTTTCCAACATGGTATATGTCCATCAGGCATGATCCTACACATCAACAACTATGCCCTCCATGGGCTAATAAGTCACAGGGATCATATCAATGTCAATCACATCTCATCATCAATATTATTAAACATGTGCATAAAACCCGTGCTACCATAGTTAAAAGCTCAAAGACATTATACAAGCCTGCAATACAAGTCTGGGCAAAGTAACACGACGTCCTATTGGGCTAGTGTCCACTGGAAAAGGAAAGTTCTCGAAAAATACTAAATCTAATCCATGTAAGTGGGTGATGTGGATAAGGGATGTCCTGACAATGGGTGTTGTGAAAGCAGGGGAATGAAAAGCTTTACATGTGGGTGCCTTTGTAGAAGGCGAGATGCACATGTCCTAGATGCAATTGTTTCCAAGCCCATTCATGCCTTTTATTCTTTATTCTTATTTCTTTTTCTTCAAGAAGCTAGTCAGGGTAGACTGCCCTGGCATGGTGACCCGTGGTGATAGCGTTACCCACAAGTAATTTCATAGAAATGAGAAGGTTGGCTCGTGATGAGACCCCCTTTCTCTTGGCCATGCAACCAAGAGTCACTACCCTGGAATGGTAACCAGCTACTAGCAGTGTCATACTGCTAGGTACCCATGGACCTAATAGGCATGCTCATGATAAGACCCCCTATCCTATGACTAAGTCTTGTTTTATTATTTTTATGGGTCCCCTTTGTTTCTTGTTGAGAAGCCTTTTACTGCTTCCCCGGGGATCCCTGGGCAAAGCATCTCGAGGTTTTATTTTTAGGCTTTTGCCTTTTTCCAGCTTGCTTTTACCTTTTGGTCCTTTATACCCTTCTTCCCATAAGGAAAGGTGAAACCCTCAAGCGATTTTCCAACTCAATTCTTGGACAAATGAAATGGGGTATATGAGCGGGAAGAAGGATGAAAAAGTGGTAATATGAAAGGAGTGGACGATGGATTTTCAGAAATTCCCCCAGTGGCAGACCAAAACCTACGGGCAGAGGCTTGCTAGGGCATCTTGGCATTCCCCCTAGACATGGTCAACTCGACAAGTATAAGATCCAAGCATTCGTTTAAAAATAAAAGGAATTAAATGCACATATTCAAAGGTTTTGAGGATTAGGGTGACACATACCATGATACCCGGACTCATTACCTCATGGAGAAAGAACCATCTCTGACACAAAACCAAGCCTATGGTGATGGATGTTTTTGTCGTTGGAAAAGTAGAGGTGTTGAAAGGGAGAAAAGATGGACCCTAAAGGGCCATGCCTAAGTCGATCTAACTCTCAGTACTCCATGTCTAGGACCTATGGGCCTTGAGACATAATCTCCTAGTCATCCCTAAAAGTGGGGATAACATCTGGCTCCAACTCAGGGACATGTTCTCACCGTAGAGCGCATGAGACCTCCTTGATCTCAATAACGACTATTAGTAACCGATTGGGGT
>JASDQU010881379.1:9581-22245 GCA_032191745.1 Picea mariana | reverse complement strand
GAGGTTTTCTCCCTTTATGGGTTTCCTCGTGAAAAATCAGTCTCTGTGCATACTTTATGTGTGACTGTTGTTCTTTACCTTTATTGTCCATATGTTGTATATTGTTGATGACCACATGAGGAAATTTTAATAATGTTTTAACAGACTTAAAATTGTTTAAGCTCAAATACAACTGATTCACCCCCCCACTCAGTTGTATTAATAATTTCAACAGGTTTAAACTTGTATTAATAAAACGTTATCCCTCCTTGGGCTTCTCCAAGCTGCCACACGTGCCAAATTGCCCTATCCATCTGCCAAAACGCTCATGAATAAAGGATGACGTCCTAGGCCTTCCAAGGCCAACATTTCACTGAAAATGGAAAATCACCCTAGGTCAAGCTCTGTCAAGGTGCCTCTGCAAGAAGTCCTTCTCTCTGGTGCAAACCCCTCTGTCCTGACTATGCCCCCTGTTGGAGTCTTAGTATCCATCTGGTGGGCTCTTTAGCCCCATGGAGGTCTAAAAATGATCATCTCCCCATGTGTACCTGTCCAACATGGTACCTGTCTGTCGGGCATGATCCTACACATCAACAGCTACGCCCTCCATGGGCTAATAAGTCACAAGGATCATAGCAATGTCAATCACATCTCATCATCAATATTATTAAACATGTGCATAAAACCTGTATTACCCTAGTTAAAAGATCAAAGACATTATACAAGCCTACAATACAAGTCTGGGCAAAGTGACATGACATCCTATTGGGCTAGTGTCCACTGGAAAAGGAAAGTTCTCGAAAAAGACTAAATCTAAGCCATGTAAGTGGGCGATGTGGATAAGGGATGTCCTGAAAATGGGCACAGTGAAAGCAGGGGAATGCAAATCTTTACTTGTGGGTGCCTTTGTAGAAGGTGAGATGCACATGTCCTAGATACAATTGTTTCCAAGCCCATTCATGCCTTTTATTCTTTATTCTTATTGCTTTTTCTTCAAGAAGCTAATTAGGGGACACTGCCCTAGCATGGTGACCCATGGTTACATCGTTACCCACAAGTACTTTCACAAAAATGAAAAGGTTGGCTCGTGATGAGACCCCCTTTCTCTTGGCCATGCAACAAAGAGTCACTACCCTAGCGTGGTAACCAGCTGCTAGTAATGTCATACTGTTAGGTACCCATGGACCTAATAGGCAGGCTCATGATGAGACCCCCTATCCTATGACTAAGTCTTGTTTTATTATTTTTATGGGTCCCCTTTGTTTCTTGTTGAGAATCCTTTTACTACTTCCTCGGGGATCCCTGGGAAAAGCATCTCGAGGTTTTATTTTTAGGCTTTTTTCTTTTTCCATCTTTCTTTTACCTTCTGGGCCTTTAGCCCCTTCTTCCCATAAGGCAAGGTGAAACCCTCAAGTGATTGTCCAACCCAATGCCTGGACAAATGAAATGGGGTAGATGAGCAGGAAGCAGGATGAAAAAGTGGTAATATGAAAGGAGTGGACGATGGCTTTTCAGAAATTCCCCCAGTGCCAAACCAAAACCTATGGGCACAGGCTTGCTAGGGCATCCTGTCATTCCCCCCAGACATGGTCAAGTGGACAAGTATAAGATCCAAAAATTTGTTTTGAAATAAAAGGAATTAAATGCTAATATTCAAAGGTTTTGAGAGTCAGAGTGACACATACCATGATACCCGGACTCATTACCTCATGGAGAAAGAACCATCTCTGACACATGACCAAGCTGATGGTGATGGATGTTGTTGCTATTGGAAAAGTAGAGGTGCTGAAAGGGAGAAAAGATGGGCCCTCCAGGGCCATGCCTAAGTCAATCTGGCTCTCGGTACTCCATGTCTAGGACCTGCGTGCCTCGAGACATAATCTCCTAGTTATCCCTAAAAGTCAGGATAACATATGGATCCAACTCAGGGACATGTGTTCATCATAGAGTGCATGAAAACCTCAACATCCCTGGCATAACATGTTTACCTCATTGATCTCAATAGTGACTATTAGTAACCAATTGGGGTGGTGATACCACCCGAGCATAGTAACTAATTGGGGTGGTGATACCACCCGAGCATATATATATATATAAGCAATCATAAGTGTGAATGTGAAAGCAAACTATTCTAACATGTAATGCATATGGTATAGTACAATGAATTCAAAATGCCTACCTACTTACTTGTACTTACCTGCTGGCTGGATGTCAGGTGTAGTCAAACGACCAATGAAATTGATCCTGTAGTGTACCACAATACCTGCCCTTGTGCTTCATCATAAACTAAAACACTGATAAGTCAAGCACAAAAATGACATGGTTTAGAATATATATCATATCATCGGAATCCATAAATTCTAACTCATGGAGGTGGGTGGGCGGGATAAAATCGTGCCAAGTCAATCTTCAAGGAAAATACTCAATCCACTTCACGAAGGGGTAATGAAAAGTCCAAGGTTCATAACACTAACTCAAAAGGTCAGCAAACTGGGTATATAGGACATCCTCACACTCTGAGATCTAGCAGACGACTAGCAAACTCTCAAGGGAAAGTTGAAAAACTGAGATGATAGACTTAAACTTGTAGTTTTCAACCAACCCTTGGATTCTCAGGTTTGCTTTAGAGGAAACTCAATACAAAACATATAATTACCAACTACGCCTTAAATGATACCGCAAGGTAAGGTAATAAGAGGTGGTTGGAGAAAAACGTCATGAGAATCTTTCTTTAGGCAAACAACGTTCTTACTCCTATAAAAACTTGAGCACAACAGTGGTTGATAGTCATGTTCATAGAATAAATCCAAATGCTCAGAGGAGCAATCATCAAATTCCTCAAGGTATGACTGGAAATCATTAGGAAAGCATAGGATCAAGTCATCCTTGGGTGTCTAAACGAGGTCAGGTTCTTGTTGCCAATTGTCAAAATTATTAGTAACTTCATGTGATAAATGCAAAGGAAACTTTTGGGAATGACCCTCAATGTCGTAAATGGGATCCCCATCATATCCAATAACATCCCATTTACGCTTCCTGACATGTATGAATTCATCAATATTATCAACAAAGTCCTCATTTTCATCATAACATGAAGGGGTTAAAACATCCAACACTTCTTTACTCTCCACATCATAAGGTAAAGAATCATTAAAAATTTGGAAGGGGAAATAACTCACCTTGCTTAATCCTTCTTGTTCAGTAGCTTCAAGTATTTGGATAACTTCATCATGTGGAAGATATTCCTCTAGAAGATCTGTCTTGTCCAAGGGTTCCATTTCTTCTTCACTCTTTGAATCATAGAAAAAGGTATCATCAAAAAACTGGAAAGGAAAGTGACTTACCTCATTCTCTTCATCTTATGCAGGAGGGATAGGATCTTGGAGAGCTTCATCAGACTGAGGAGTGGTTACTGATGCTTCATCCTCATAATTCAATTCTCTAGTTATATCTTCACTGCAATCTATTGAATCATGGGATAAATCTTTCTCCCCTTCAAGGGGTTGACAATGTTCTTCATAAATCACTTCTTTCATATCAAAGGGTTCTTGATGTTGAACATGATACGCATTCCTAAGATATGATACAATCTCAGTGGTGAATCCTCCATCTTCCAAGGCTATTGTGAGATTCTAAAGGGCATCTTCATACATTTGGCAACGTGGTTTGGTAAAGTCAACAAACCTGCTAATGATGTGTATGAAAGATTATATACCCCGATCTTGGAAACAACACTTAAACCAATCTTGCAAGAAAGATCGAAGAGAGAGTATGAATATTTTTATTAGGGCATCCTCCCCTCCCAATTCTACCTCGCTTATATGTTCCAAAACATTTATGATGTGAGGAGTTGGGAGGTGCCAAAATCTTGGAAGGTTGCTTGACCATTTTGTATCAAAACGGGTTGGGTATATTTGAAGGCTTTCGAAAACAATAGTTAGATACAGTTGTTCCCATGATGCCATGATCCCATAACTTGGTAATATTACAGATTTGAGAGTAAGGTGGCACCTGGGAAAAGGTTAGTGGAGTCGCCAGATAATTTTCCGAAAATTATCAAAGGATAAGGGAAAACACCCTAAGTGGAGTCGCCAGGTAAGCTTGTAATATGAAGACTCTTGAGGAAAAGCTTACCGAAAAGTGTCGTCTTCAGGAGAATTGACTCAGTGTTCCCCGGAAATGGCGCCAAAATGTTATCGCACAGTTTGTAGTTAGGCTAATAGATGGATGAAAATAGGTCAAACTGGCGTAAATAAACCAATCCCACCCACTGTCACCTCGATGGGAAGGATATTTCTATTTAGGGAGGTAAATCCCAAGGGAGATTTCCCAAGTGACCTGGCGTTTTGAGAAGGCAAACGGATTAGAAAGGCTAAACGATAATAATCCCCCTCACAAGTCACCACCTAATCAGAAAGTCTAGCTTATAGCCAATAAAGATAACCGGAAGTAGTAACAAAAAATGTATCCCTGCCTGAGAACAAAGCAACAATAAAACTACATGTGCAAGCTTACTTGTTGGTTAGTACTTCATATAATAAATGAATATTTTGATAAATAAGAAATTGAGCAATAAATATTGACGAAGTCAATGTTTGTATAATAGCAATGATTACAATATCACTACTCAATAAATGCTAAAGAAATTTGGCATTCAATGTAACAAATTAACACTTCATAGATAATGACTTAACCAACGATTCAATTGCTTTAAAAGTAAAACGATAGTTGCACAAAGGTCTTTATAGCACAAGAAAGGTGACGACAACACTAGGGTTAGTAGGGCTATGTAGGCTAGGGTTAGTATAGCTAAGGTTTGTTCAAAGGTATTGGAAGTTGTATGATCAAGTTACTCAACACATGTGGCCTTAGATCAGTGTGTTCCTAAGGTATATGGAGTCAAATGGAGGATGCAAAAGTTGAAGGATCAAACGAGAATGGTAAAGACTAAGCACAAGAGAGTTTAACCTTGAGGCGTTGCTATGGCAAGGCCTCAAGGATGAAACCCTAGGGGAGAGAGGATCACTTTGGTGTAGGGGAACTAAGCCTTAGTTCTCTCTCCTCCTTCCTTAGCTCAATGGAAAAACGGCTAGCTCAAAAGATTGCATAAAACTAAGACAAGAAGCTTTGCAAGTAACGCGTTGTTATAGAAAGGCTTTACCAGGAAAACCCTAGAGAAAATCGACTAACCAAGGTGTAGGGGAACTAGGCCTTGATGCGTTTTCTCCTTCTTAGCTCAACAAATAAGAAAAATGGCTAGCATGGAAGAAGATGGATGGAGTGTTGCTATGGAAAGGCTCAATCCTCTTCAACAAGGGCTAGAAAGAAAGAATAGAGTGTTGCTAAGGCAAGGCTCTATCTCACTTCAACAAATAAAATGGCTTAAAACCTTGGTAGGGACATGAGACATGAACCTTCAATTTGTGCTTGTCACCTAGGGTTTAATTCAACAAATTATAACCATAAATGCAAGAAAAACAATACTACAACCATTCAATAAAGAAGTTTTGCATAAATTCACTTACATTTAACCAAGAAATCATATAGCAAACCCTAGCTGTAATACCTTCCACCAAGAGAAATGCCAAAATGCCAATAAAATTCCAAAAATGTCTTCCTTCAACAAGCGCGCCTCACAATTTCAACCAATAGCTCCAAATATAGAGCAAATTTCAGACCTCACTAATGAGTGAGTTGAAGATCATGAAAAAATGAAGGTAAAAACCCTCAATTTATACAGTACAATGACCTAATTTTAATTTTTAGGTCATAAAAAGGCCGACAAGGCCAAAATACTAAAATCATATTGTTTTACATTAAATGTTTAAATTAAAACCCTAATCAAACAATAGAAGGACGCCATCCCCTTTCTAGGGTGATGTTATCCCCTTTGAGGGAAAATGCAGCCTCCTGAAGGGAAACGTTATCCCTCCTTGGGCTTCTCCAAGCTTCCACACGTGCCAAACTGCCCTGTCCATTTGCCAAAACACTCATGAAGAAAGGTTGACATCATGAACCTCCTGGATGATGTCCTAGGCCTTCCAAGGCAAATGTTTCACTTAAAAGGGCACAATCCCCCTAGGTCAACCTCTGCTAGGGTGCCTCTGCAAGAAGTCCTTCTTCTCTCTAGTGCAAACTCCTCTGTCATGTTTGTGCCCCCTGTTGGGGTCTCAACATCCATCTAGTGGGATCTTCAGCCTCATGGAGGTCCAAACTGATCATCTCCCCATGTGTACCTGTCCAACATGGTACTTGTCCGTCGGGCATGATCCTGCACATCATCAGCTATGCCCTCCATGGGCTCATAAGTTACAGGGATCATAGTAATGTCAATCACATCTGATCATCAATATTATTAAACATGTGCATAAAACCCCTATTACCCTAGTTAAAATCTCAAAGACAGTATACAAGCCTGCAATACAAGTCTAGGAATGTGACAGGGCATCCTATTGGGCTACTATCCACTGGAAAAGGAAAGTTCCTGGAAAAGACTAAATCTAAGCCATGTAAGTGGGTGATGTGGATAATGGATGTCCTGACAATGGGCACAGTAAAAACAAGGGAATGAAAAGATTTACATGTGGGTTCCTTTGTAGAAGGTGAGCTGCAATTGTCCTGGATGCAATTGTTTCCAAGCCCATTCATGCCTTTTATTCTTTATTCTTATTTCTTTTTATTCAAGAATCTAATACGGGGACACTGCCTTGGTGTGGTGACCAGTGGTGATAGCGTTACCCACAAGTACTTTCACAGAAATGAGAAGGCTGGCTCGTGATGAGACCCCCATTCTCTTGGCCATGCAACCAAGAGTCACTACCCCGGTGTGGTAACCAGCTACTAGTAGTGTCATACTGCTAGGTACCCATGGACCTAATAGGTTGTCTCGTGATGAGACCCCCTATCCTCTGACTAAGTCTTGTTTTATTATTTTTATGGGTCCCCTTTGTTTCTTGCTGAGATGCCTTTTACTGCTTTCTCAGGATCCCTGGGCGAAACATCTCGAGCTTTTATTTTTAGGGTTTTATCTTTTGATAACTTGCTTTTACCTTCTAGGCCTTTAGCCCCTTCTTCCCACAAGGCAAGGTGAAACCCTCAAATGATTGACCAACCCAATGCTTGGACAAATGAAATGGGGTAGATTAGCGGGAAGCAGGATTAAAAAGTGGTAATATGAAAGGAGTGGACGATGGCTTTTCAAAAATCCTCCCAGTGGAAAACCAAAGCTTACGGGCACAGGCCTTCTAGGGCATCCTGTCATTCCCCCCAGACATGGTCAAGTGGACAAGTATAACATCCAAGCATTCATTTAGAAATTAAAGGAATTAAATGCACATATTCAAAGGTTTTGAGGATCAGAGTGACACATACCATGATACCCGAACTCATTACCTCATGGAGCAAGAACCATCTCTGATACAAGACCAAGCCAATGGTGATGGATGTTGTTGTTGTTGGCAAAGTAGAGGCACTGAAAGGGAGAAAAGATGGGCCCTCCAGGTCCATGCCTTAGTCAATCTGGCTCTCGGTACTCCATGTCTAGGACCTGCGGGCCTCGAGACATAATCTCCTAGTTATCCCTAAAAGTAGGGTTAATAAGGAACTTTGCTTGAAGTTGGATAATGGATCATTGGTTTGGGAAATCGTGTTAGTTTCCTTGTTTCACCTTGGTGGTCAGCGTCTATTCCCTAGTCTCACTTTGTCACCACCCAGGGAAAAGGGGTACTATTGGGGGGCCCTCACATGGGTAATGTTTCGTTCACCACCATACTTAACACTTTCCATCCTGGAGCCTCTCATAGTGTACTAAACTTCGGAAATGGGTCATGATCCATTCTCTCATGAGAATAGGGGTTGAATTCCTAGAGGTTGTTTCACAACAACTGCTAAAAGAATAAGAAAATGATGCTAAAGAAAGAAATGAATGAAAGCAAAAGGACTAACAAAATCCGGTCCAAACTTGATATCTACTCTTTCAGTGCTCACCCCGTTCCCAAATAGAAATGCGAAAGCTTGAAACCTTATAAATGGGACTTAAAAATATGATAAAGCATACTAGAAATATGGATGATAAAGGGATTTGGAAAAAATAGCGCGTAAATATGGGGTAACTCAAGAGCAAGCGCACCCCCCACAAAGGCGCTCATAGAAATGGATTTAATGACACCATGAGCCATGAAGTAATCCATAAAACCATATCAATATCACACTTACTCTTGAATAGTTTTTACTTTCCCTATCACTCTCGGGACCTATCCCTCTACCTGGGTTATTTTATTCTCTGTCTAGGTGGCACACCTAATAGGGTTGGATGAAGGCCCTCCCATACTTAGACTTGGAAACTCACATGGGGTCCTGGGTTGGTGTGATTCTTGAAGGGGATACTAAGGTGAATTGTCTTACATGGCTTATATATTAAGTTACAACTTACTTTGCATGCTTTGAGGACTAATGTTTCTTATGAACATTGGTGAACCTTGTTTTATACTTTGGTTTTTTTTGGATGGCCCTCACACGGTTCTTTGAGGGACGTTTTGGGCTCATACCTAGGATATTGTTCCTTTATTGCGGGACCTTGTCACGTGTGATGGAGAGGAATGGGTCATCCAATGACTCACCATCCTCAAACATTGGCTCTCACATCCTCAAAACCCTAAATGATGGACAAATGGGTTTGGTAGGAGAAAATTCAATCATGATGGCACACAAATGGGATGGAAGCCCCATAGGCTAGGAAGAGTACCCCAAGACTTATTTTGCACCAGGATCAAGGACATTTCAATAGCAGACAGTTAGAGACAGTGTAGAGATGAGATGCAGTTCCCTAGGGCCTGGACACAACACCTGGATCTTGGATGCTAGCCATATTATGGTGATGATATCACCTTCTAGGGTATGATGGAAGTAGGGTTTGATGCACACATACGGTACTGATGATGCATGGCATGATCTTTGGTGAGGAGAGACATCACTTTCTCCCACACTGCTTCAGATTAATGTCATGTGGCCTTTGGAGGCCTCTCTCTTGCCCAAGAGGTCTTGACGTCTCACATGTGTGGCTATTATGATTTATTTTTTGCACTTTTAGCATTTGTAAAGGTCAGATGAGGGGTCGGCCCCACTTATATTTTGTTTTTGACACTTTATGTGGACAAATTTGTTAGGGTAGCCTCATATAAAAAGGCTAACCCTAACTTTCATTTTATCATCATCTTTCACTCACCATTTGTGGGTGACATCTGAAATTTTCACCCTTTATGGGTAACTAGCTCTTCTCTCTCATGCGCTATGCTTGGAAAGGTCTCTTGTGGATGGATTTGTTGATTTTGGATGGATATTTCTGCAATTAGGGTTGCATTCTCTTGGTTTCTTGGATGAAGTAAATTTATTCAATTATTGTTCATGTTATTAATGTTTATGGTGAAATTGTTATTTGTTGCAAGGAATCTTGTTTATTGAAACCCTAAGAGAGGAACATAAGTATTTCTTCCTCTCACAAGGTGATAATTGTCTAGAATTAGTTAATTGTCCTTGCTAGGGTTAGAATCTTAAAGCCCTAAAGTGCCAACACTTTAATATTTTAGCCCTAGAATTTTGATCTTTGACCTAGTTGAAGCTACAAGAGGGAAGGAACAACTTCTAGGGCCCAAATGTGCTTGCACCCTATAAGTTATTCCTCGAGATCTAAGACCTAAGGCCAAATGTGCTTGCACCTTAGGGTTTAGATCCTACTTCTTGGTTTCAAGTAGACCAACCTTAAATCTTAGTTTCATTTGAAAGACTCCATAACCCTTAAGGGCACTAGCGTTAAAGCATTATCATGATGAATTGATTCATGAACTCACTCTCTCAAAACTCAAGCTTTCTACTAACTACACTAACACTAACATTTGCTAACTCAGTAAATAACTTGTTGATGTTATAAAAAAATTCTACACCCATATGAAAACACTTTAGTTTGTTGCATACACTCATCTAAAGGTGGCTTGACTCATTCATAAATTGCCTCTAATAATTGGATAGTATTTTATTGGTTGACTGCTTAATTTTCATGGTCAATTGTGGTATTTTTGAGCATTATTTGCTGTTGATGTTACAAATTACTTATTGTTGTTATAAGATTGGTTTATTGTTGCAATTTGCAACAATAATAGCAATCTAACTTGTCTAGTGTCTAGAAGAGGTATTTATTGCATACTTTGACTTGAAAATTGTTATATATATGTTGTGAAGTGTTCTTGTTTTGGGCAGGTATCAAATCAATCTTCAAACCTCTTCTCTTCTTTGACCTAGATCAATCATATGGTGATAAAGATAGGGGTTGGTAGGCTTGGCTACTAAAATTGTTATTTGATCCCTTGGGGTCACCAAGGAAACCTCCCTTGTGGTGGACCTCTTCCTTCAATAAAACTAGGAAGTCCCTACTTAGGTGACAGTGGTAGGTTCTTCCATAGTTACACAAGATTTGGGGTCTTGTGTTGGGCTTTGCATAAGTACAAATCCTCTGATAAAAAGCATAATTGTCATTGTCAATAGTAAGAAGGGGTTCCACCAAATACATTTGTAAATATTTGCTTCCAAGGAGGGTAGCCAGTTGATTTGCTCAAGTATGATAATTATCCCCATTCAATCGAGGAAGCATCCACTTTGAATCCATTAGGCTTAGTAGAAGCAAGAGAAGCCTCTATATGAAAGAATGAGGCCTCTAACTAAAGGGTAAAAACCCTTAGTAACCCTAGGAAAGGAGGCAATGACTTGGAGAAGAGTTAAAAGACCTTGGGAATACCCAAGGAAACCCTAGAAGAGAGTTGTTTCCTTAGAGAGGGTTTTGTTGGCAATTGGTTAACAGACAGCGAATGCTTGTCATTGATGGCAACAGTGAAGATGACATGAGAACAACAAGTTTGTAATTGATAGGAAAACAGAAGATAAGTACAGAGAGGTGAATGATCAAAAGTAGTGAAAGATCAAAGGCAGCGAATGATCGAAGGCAGCGAATGATCGAAAGCAGCGCATGAGAGAAAGTTTGTGTAGAAGAATATTTGATTGTTGAAGAGGAAGACAGATCTCAGTCATCAGATCCGAGCGCAGGGTCCGACCACCGTTGGATAGAAGAGAACCTGCATGGTCATTAAACTGCAAGGAGAAGCGGGTGTAATCACAATATGCAAATTCACGATGAAATCTGAGCCGTCAGATCAAACTTTGATCTGGACCGTTAATTCCAGTCACTGTCGGAGTATCGGGGATCAGGACTTTGAAATGTCAAAATCATTTGACAACAAGAACCCCGAAATCGTGATATGTGATTTGGCAATTTAATCGCAGCCGTTAAGATAAGAAGTGATCTGGACCGTTGATTTAACTCCTTATCGGAGTTTCGTGAATCGAAACTTTCAAATGACAAAAACATTTGACAATAAGAACCCCGAAATCACGATATGCGATTTCGTGATTTAATCGTAGCCGCTGAATAGAAGATCAGATCTGGACCGTTGATTTAACTTCTTATTGGAGTTTCGGGGATTGCGAACTCAAGAGGCAAAGAACTCAATGCATCAAGAATGTCGATTTCGCGATATGCAAAGTCGTGATTGAATCTGGACCGTCAGATCAAGAAATAAACTAGACCATTGATCATAGCTCGTGTCGGAGTTTCGTGAATCGCGATATCAAGGAGACAAGAACACAATGCAACAGAAATTCCAATTTCGCAATATGCGATATCGTGATTCAATCGCAACCGTCAAGACAAGATTCGATCTGGACCGTTAATCTAATCCCTTATCGGAGTTTCGCAAATCACGATATGGAGAGGCAGAAGAAACTATGCAACATTTACGAAATAGCGATAGGCGAAATCGTGAAAGCGCCTTTCACATAAAGCCTTGGTCACAGCCCTTGGTTACGGGAAGAGAAGGGGTCAGTCCAGATAAGCTCCAATTCAGAGTTTCGAAGATCGCAATGTGAAAGTGTCAAGAAACTTGGGCAAAGGAATGACGAAATGCTGAAACCCAAATTAAAGGAAAGATTTATAAAAGTCATCCTACGGTGCGGATAAGACTTGAATGAGATCTAAGGGTTATTGTTTCTTCACACACAGGTAACTCATCAGTTACGATTCTGCTAAACAAAACGGATTCTTGAGTGCGAAACAATTATCATTTCAGTTGCTAAGACAGGTGTCCTTGGTTTGCCTATTGGAAGGTGAAGTGGAACCGTCAAGGTGGTGTGTATTAATAAAATGAGTGAGACGGAATTTGGTTTGATGTTCTGGAGGAAAAAGAATGAAACTGTAAGAAAAGAAAAAGGAGAGGATGCGGAGAATGAAATTGAACATATGTGCAGAGTGAGATTAAATGCGAAGAAGAATAACTGATCAAGTTGAAGCAGAGCAGAATGACATAAAAAGTTGATGCAGAGTAGACCTGCTGAACAGACAGAGGAAGAGAAGAATTGCAGAATAGTTTGAAGAAGATCAGACTTATAGAACAAAAAAAGACTGGTAAGAACTGACTTATCTGTATAGTTGTCTGTGTATTCATTCTTAAATATTTTAGGAAGGTTGGGAGGTGCTCGGGAGGACTTTTGTCCTCAGAGGTTCAAGTGGGAGCTTGAACACAGGAAGTTGTAGCTTCCATCTGGTTGTAGCTAGAGAAACCAGGGTGGCAGGGTGGTGCTAGGG
>JASDQU010881376.1:1899-34709 GCA_032191745.1 Picea mariana | reverse complement strand
CATGTCAGCAACATATCATATAATCAATAGTACATCATCAAATGAAACAATATCATCATAAATGAAACAACTCAAATACCCCACTCCCTGAATCAATCTGGAGTCCAAGGGAGTTCCACAGATGCCACTGCATCCTCCAGGTCCGAAACCCTGCACACTCAACGAAACCGAGTCAGCGGCACCTGTCTACATCAAAGTAGTAAAAACATCATGTCATGTAACTTACGCATCATAATCAGAGAAAAAGTTTCATCATCATAATAATCCAGATCACTTGCGAGCAAGTGTCCTCAAAGAATAAGTTTGGTATGTGCGCCAGAGCGGGATGTTACATACAAGCTTGATTACATAGGTTATCACATTACTTTTAGATAGAATATCAAGATCATGGGTCAACAAACAAGCATACCATATATTAGATAAAGTAAGTTATGTGTGAAATCATATACCATTACTAAGCTTGTTATCATTACCATCCTAACCCAATAGTAACCCTTATTCATCATGATCTATTTATTACAAGAATATGTTTATAGTACTTGTTAAACAAGCATTGGGACCAAGCTTGAAGAGTACAAATGGTATTTGATCTACTAGTATTGTGATTACCGGTTACTAACTTTGACTAGTGTGATCATTACTTATATTGGTATGAATCTTACGGAAATAAGGGCATGTACCATGTGCAAATTAAAACCATTAGTGTTATAGATTTCCTGAATTCAAACATATCAATAATTAACGTACACATATAAGTTGTAGTGTAAATTAAGGAGCTTGGTTATATTAGTTTAATATCATACAAGTATCATAGGCTAAGAAGATTCACAATCAATCACTTACTTTTATCTCGTATATGTCGTGCTTATCATACATTATGTGAATACTTTCCTTATTAATACTTACCAAACTCATATATGTTTAATATTAGTATTCACATGTTGTTTTATTATGCTCTTACTTATTCATAAAGGGTCAATAAATGGTACTAAGCTTGTAACAAGGTCATTCGTTTTCACATCATGCTAGCTATTTTGATTAGAACATAAAGAGAACACTATGCTCTTATACCAAAAAACTTAGATGATTCAATAGTTGTGGTATTCATATTGTTCAAGATCTTAGTACAATAAATTCAATGGTTTTAGTTCTATATAAAAAACCCTTTTTTTTTCTAAACATACATCATTCGGGGATACATGTGCCTTGTGTGGTTAAGTAGCAGTTATATCCATATTGTTCATATCTACCATATCGTATTATCTCTAATTAACATAACACGGATAATGTATTTATTACTTACTCTACTTGATTACATATTATCTATAATATACGAGTTGGGATACTAGTATTAACTAGGTTGAAGCTGATCAATTATCAGATTAATACCTTAGGTAATTGTATCAATACTAATATATTATCCCTAATAAGAAGAGATATCATTATTACCTGTTACTAGTTTATAGGGGTTTGTTGACTTGTTGCACTCAACTTCTTGTTACTTTCTTTATCTATGTTATCACCTGCATTCATTCCCTAATTAGTGATACTATTAAGATTAAGGTAATAATAAAAGTAATGTAATGGCAATGAGTATCATCATCAATAAGCTAGTAATGATGTTTTTGTTCCTGAGTTTATACTTAAAGGCTATAAAGTATACCATCAAGGCATCCGTAAATATTTAAAGGAATAATTTGAGAATAAGAATTCAAAAGGAAGGTTAAAGAAGAATCAGTTTTTCAACTATCTCTGTCTTGCTTCCTGTTGTTCTTGGATGCTAATGTCTCTCTCAATAGCAGCCCATGAACGTTCTAACTCAACCCGGTTAGTTGTTGTTTGTAAAATGGTATTAAATAAATTCAAGGCAATACTTGTTTGATCTTGAAGGCCTGGTTCAATGTTCAGATGTCTACTACTTGGAACAGTCATGGAGGATAAAACTTTATTTATTTGTAAAAGGATTTTAATCAAATGTTACTTCAAATTTTCCAAAGATGAGAACAAGAAAAACAATTTTGAAATTCAAAACAGTAATGTAAATACATTCGAGGTCGTTTGTTGGATTTGTAACAATTTTGAGAATCATAAAATAACAAATAAACACTATATAAAAATATGAGGCTTTAATCAAGAAAAAATCTCATATTTTGATAGATAATAATGAAAGAAAATGAGGTTTCTAACGAAAGTTAAGTATTAAGGTACAAAATATTTATAGGTCTTAAAATTACTAATAGTAATTTCATAGGAAAAACTGTAAATAATTTGATATCCAAACCAATCTGAACTAGAAATCAATGATGTAGATAAATTCAAATTGATTGTTCATTAGAAAAACATTGAAAGAAAAATACAAAAAAATATAATAAATAGGGTTGAAGAACACATAGCTACAAATTTACAGGATTCAGAATCTCATTTGTGATCTATATTATGATGTATTTGAAAACTTTTGTTACAATTGGCTCTCTCCAAAAACTCTGAAGTCCCTTCACAGTCTTTAGAAACTCTATTTATACATCTTCATCAAAATTTTCTCGTTGGTGACTAACCAACTTCCTAATATTATGGTTACATATAAAAATAATGTAAACCGTTTACATTTTCCTTCTAATTTCTAATGATATAAACATTTTAAAAATATTTTAAGCTTGCGTTGACAAACTTCCTTTCTCCGCTTCAATACACTAAACACACTTTCCCAAAAATTTCACAAAAGTCCTAGGAGCATCTGCTACCTCATTTTCTTCAAATAAGAAAAATATATTCTGCAGTTCAGGCAAACGATTTTCTATGATTTTCTCCATGAATTTAATAGTTTTCAATTTTAGATTTGGTGTCACTATCCATTTGTTGATCTCTATGATATTGATTATTTTAATTTTTGAAATCTCTATTTTCATTTCCTCCAGCTCTTTAAGAAGCTTAGCTAGTGCTTGGGAATATTAATCTCACCTAATAATCCAGAACAGTTATCTGCTCCGATATTCAATGAAGCTCTTTCTAAGAGATCGAAGATTCCCTAGAAATCATCATTGACCTCTCTTGTTATTCTTTTATATTTGGCCAGGTTTTCTTCCCACACTTTTAATATTATGTCCCCTTTAACATGTTTAGAAATAGATAATTTATCAATCTTTTCAACTTCTTACTTTGATGAGAAATCCACTGCCTTGTGAAAAGTCATTCTAGCTAATTTCGCCTGCCTTTCCTTCTGGAAAACATTATCCAAAGACTTATTTGTTTCTTGAAAATAATTTTGGACTACTTCTAGATTCAAGAACATTTTCTGTTGTTCTTCCTCTATTCTCAAATATATCTCCAATGCTTGTGTCCTGAAATTTTCAAGTTCTACTACCTGATTAGTAATAGAAATAATTTTATCTTGTAAATGTTTGTTTTCTTCTCCCAGCTTTCGGACCTGTTCCTATGTGACCTGTATTATGTGTTTTGCATCCTCCAAGTCTTTATTCATTTTCTGGATTTCTTGCATATCCTTTAGTCTAGCTTGTTCTAGACCCTTTTGTATTCCCCAACTAATATTTCTCTCATTTTCTTTTAATTTGTCTTGCAACTAAATTATTGTTTGGTCTTTCCATTCGAGCATAGTTGTTAAATTGCCAACAAAATACATATTTGTTGATGCTATAGCACCCATTGTACCTGCTAACTCTGTAGAAAATTATCCATCTTTGATTTTCTTTCCATCTATAATAACCCTATGCTTTTTAGTCATCCCTTCTCCTCTTGGATGAATTTCCTGTTTCAAGACTGCTCTTCGCTTTTTATTGAAAAAGTAATCTGATGGGGGGATTTCATCTCTTGAAAATGGCTCTAGATTGCTAACATATAAATCTCCTTCATAGGGGATTCCAAAATTTGACTGCAATGGATTTAAAGAGGTGATAGGACTACTGAGCTCTGTTGATGTCGTTCCTCCTATCTTTTTTGGAATATTTTTCATGATTTCTGGAATTGTTTCCAACTCTTTTCTCTTCTATGTTCCCAATTATTTTGTTTGAGAACCCTCTGTATATTGGGAAGGTATCTCAATATTCTTCAACTTACCTTTGGTATTTTCTTTATCCTGTGTATTAGTTTCAAACCCTGGAGGGGGCCCTTCCTGTTCTGGCGGTGGGGTCGAAACTTCACCCTGCAAAGTCTTAGGTAGGCAACTTCGCCTATGGCTCTGAAAAGATGTGAATCCATTCTATGAGTCAGATGGAAAAGCTTGGACTTTCTTCAATACTTCTTCATAGGATTTAACATTTTTAAATATATCATCATAACTAGATACTTCATGTTCATATGCCTTTAGATTACAATGTATGAAATGCCTACTTATTACTTGGTAGGGGTCATATTTTCGGGTCTCAATATATACTAATTTCACTTCTTCTAATGACTCAGCCTCTACCTTAGAATGGCCTAAATTTGATAAAGAAAATTCCCCAATATGAACAGGGAAAGATGGCAATGATTTCTTCTTAGTTGCTTTTAACCCTAATCCAACACCGCACTTTACTATCTGGTAAGCTACCTCCCTGCACACCAATCTATCCGGTAGGAATTTAGGGAGTGCATGAGCAGGAAGGGAACAACCATAAACCCCAATGTAGGAAAAAAATTCCCGAATAAACTTGTCGGCAACTGCTTTAAGACTTTCTTTGATTGCATAAAAAATGTGAGGGGGTTTGCATCCAAAAAACATTTTGCGCATAGGAATAATAATAAAATGACAAACCTCGTAAACTGCATCTTTAGCATTTTCTTCCCAAAGGGATGAGTGATATTTATGAATGGGTTCTGGACAGGAAATGCTCCAACTCCAATTCATTAATGGAAAGGGATTCATAAAACAGATTGCATCCATAATGTATGAAGACATATAAAAAGTTGTTGGTTGTCCCTTTTATTTGGTTGCTTTGTAGTTTAAAATTTCTTGTGTTAGGTTATCCAACAAAATATTATGCCAGTTAAAACCATTTCCTTCTGAAGGTTCCTCTAAAAAGGGCACCCAGTCTGCATGAAAATGACAGGGATCTTTTCTCCCTAAAAGTCTACATAACATAATGGCTACATAAACCATGTATTCATTTAAGGAGGTTGTAGCATAAATCCCATGAGCATCAACCCTAAACTTTGCTTCAGACCTCGCCCATCCTCTAATCATATCGGGATATGTCTGGTCTGCCTCCATATATTATTTTCTCTCAAACTCTGCTAAAAATTCAGCATTAAAAGTATGTTTAGGATTCAGCGAGAGTTTATACATTACTTTAATGTGCTCTGGATTGAATGAGCCGACAATAGCTCCTTGCTCGTTGAAAATTCTCCTTATTGGGATATCGACCTTATCAAGAGCCCAGCTGATCATATCAGTGTATGCAACAAGCCTCGGGCATGCAACAATCTTATGAAGGTCTGACTCAGCTATGTCTCGGAAATGATTTCCAGAATCAGGATGAGCATTCTCAAACTCGTATTCCAGCAAATTTGAGATTTGAGTCCAAGATTTAATAGAATCTATATCATGCGGAGTGGTATCGGAGATAATATCTCCTTCCTATGCATCTTCATTCTTCTTCGGTGCTTTTCTGGGTGCCATGACTTCTGCATTTAATTGAAAACCTGTCATAGAAAATGGATGAACGAGATCAGCTTAGAATGAAAACACAGACATTCAAATGTTTATTTTGAATATATTTAAAAAATGACAAGATTTGCAGAGATGTCACGAATTTAAAGCTCTTAATACGGAAGATATTTTACCGAGATACGCTTTGAATGTCCATATTTAGGTACCTTTGGGTTTTGAAGAAAACGAGAAACCTACTTAATTGGTAAGAGAAACATGAATGAACACCTAAGAATGATTACCATTAATCTTGTTATTGAGAAAAGGTTAATTAATGTTAATCATAGTTTAAAGTTGAAACCTTCATTTTTCGGGGTTTCAAAAATACTGATGTCGAGAGGTATGTCGTCGATGAAAAACGATTTCTGAAAATGCAAAATCATGAAATCGCTATGTTTTAATTAATATTTAAACACTTTTAGCACATTAATTAATTGAGATTAGACATTTTTGGGATTTCGTAAATCGAGATTTCGAGAAACATGATGATAGGAGACGTGTGTTATTAATAAAATCCGATCTCCGAAATTGCGAAATCGCGATGGCTTGTTTTTTAAACAGGACTTAACTTATTTTAATTAGCTAAATAATCATGATTAAGGCCAAAACAGAATTAGTATAATTTAAGGTGACTTATTTATCGGGGTTTCAGAATTCAGGATTTCGGGAAACATGATGACAGGAGATGTGCTCTCATTGAACCGCGAATCCCGAAATCACGACATAATTATTTTAACCCTTAATCTTTCTTATAAGAGACTAAATTAATTTATTTTTAAATTAAGATTCCAACTTTTGGGAAATCGGGGATCGGGATTTCACGATTTGATTTGCATCAAAAATTTGTTTGTAGGAAACCCCAAATCCCAATTTTTTTTTTTTTACAAGTTTAATTTAAAAATTGTAAATTTAAATTTCAACACATTTTAAATAATTTTCAAATAAAAAGCATCGGAAATCATATATTTTTTGTAAACCTTTTTCCTGTTCATTATCCGATTTTTTTTTTTAAAATTAAGAAAAAGGTATCGTGTATTTAGAAATTATTCGAAACTCTTGTTTTATGAAAAGCCGAAACCCGAAAAAGAAAAAATCTATGCCTTAAGGATAAACATTTAAGATCTGTTTCAACATAGGCTCCAACTAGGGACCTTGTCTCCTTGTGGGATGAGAAGAACATGTAGACTCAATGCCTTCATTGTGTAAATGGTGTCAAGGGTTTATCACTGCTAAAACTGTTAAAGGAGAGGAAAACGAGATTTATTTTCAACCTTTGAAAATCTTTTCAAAACTTCTTATTTGCTTTAAACTCAGTTGTAGTCTTCTTCATAATATTCTCCTTCTTGCTCTAAATTTAAGTTAGTATTAAGATGATTAGAACAATCTTAGGAAACACAACAAATTTGTAAATTTATGCTTGCATCAATCGAAATAAAATTTATAATTTTAATTGGGGAGCTCTATCTTGACTTAAGATGAATATCTGGTTTTGAAAAACTGGTAACTAGAATAGAGTGATAGATAAGTATGACAACCTTACAGACACCTCAGATATTGCTTCACTTCCAGTGGGCCTATTCAGTACCCTGGTGAAGTTATCTATCCCTTTTTACTGAATTTCCTTTCACCGCTTCGAGTGCTAATTATATATTTATACTCAGATATTGCTTCACTGCCAACGGGCCTGCTTAGTACCCTGGTGAAGTTATCTGTTTCTTTTATATTAGACGAGGGCAATCATTTAAATGAATTTCCTTTCATCGTCTGTCTTATATTTAACTTATAAATATGAAGTGAAGGCAATCAGTGATACTTAAAATATCAAGGGTAGTTATCTTTGTAAAAACTTTACAATAGAGGTTTGTCAGCCTGTTTTGATTATTCTAGACCAATATTTTCTCAACTTTCAAAACCCCTCAGTCTATGGAGAAAAACAAAGAAAGATTATTTTTAGGGGTTTTCTTTTGAGCAAGCTTAAATCCTCAAACAAACTGTTAAGAAACCTAAGAGAGTAAGAATCAACCTAAACATAACCACTTTTAGTCAGAGAATAATAACTATGAAGATTGGTCTTACTGAATTTAATTATCTTTCGATTTCAAAAGTTAATACATAATCTCTCCTACTTTGATGAGAAAACCCGAAAAAGTGAAAAATAGTACTGAGTGTATAAAAGGAGATGTCCAACAATCTGTAAGCCAGAAAACATAGGTTGTAATTTCAAAAATAACTCTTTGGACTCTTTTCTTAAAATTTTTTACTTTGAAATACCTTTAAACTTGTTCTAAGTGAAACCCTTAAGGTTTAAGTATTAAGAACACACGCTTTTATTTACCTATCAGCTTAGGGGATAAGCAACACAATTTTTATTTTTTTTTAAATAACAGAAAGTACTATCTATCACCTATTTTTGGGCAAATTAATCCTTTGAGTTCAAGCTATTTGTTTGAATTCTGTAAACAAAAGAATAACAAAAATGTCAGTTTTTATTTTTTTTATTTTTTATTTTTGGTATAAAATCTTAACTAATTTTATTTTATTTTTGTTTATTTACAAAATGAGAATAGATTTTCTAAAAATGAAAAACAAAATCGTATATAAAATGAGAGTTTCTGGAAATTAATTATTCCATATAATGCTTTAAAAAACGCCCGTTGATAGGGGCATTCAAGATTTTACCATCCAAATTTTCAAGAAGAAATGAATTTTTTCCTTCAGGAGATGCTACCTTAAAAGGTCCGTACCAAATATGATCAAATTTACCATTTTTTACTGAATCCTCTTTTCAAGCATCCCATCTCAAAACCATATCCCCGGGGAGAAAATTCGCGTCCTTGGCTTTACGATCAAATAATACCTTCATGTCATCCTGGTACTTCTGCAACTTTTCATCCACTACTACCCTGCGCTGCTGAACTTCAATCAGCTGATTTATCCTTCTTGTGAGAGGATTTGGTTCTTCCTTCTCGTCTTTCCATAGTTTCATCACATGAAGTGCTAGGTTTATAGGCAACACTACATCTGTTCCATATACCATTTGAAAGGGAGAAGTACCGATAGAATTTTTTGCGCCTATCCGATTTTCCCATAGAGCATTTTTTAAATGCATATGACAAGACTTTTTATTTTCGCTTAACACTTTCTTGATTATACTGATTAAGCTCTTGTTTGAAGATTTTGCCAGACCATTTCCCTAAGGATAGTATGCTGTGGAATGAACCAGCACAATATTATATTTCTGGCAAAATCTCACCATTGCCATAGACTTAAAAGCTTGTGCATTGTCTGTGACTATCTTTCTGGGACAACCAAACCTAGACAAGATATTTTCCTCTAAGAAGTCTATAGCTACTAAATCAGTAGCCTTTTTTGTTGGGATAGATTCCACCCATTTGGTGAAATAGTCTGTAGCGGTCAAGATCCATCTATGTTGAGAACCAGAATGAGGATTAATTTCACCTATGAAGTCTAGTCCCCATTATTGAAAAGGAGCTTCTGTCTTGACTAGGACCAATGGAATCACTGGTAGTTTATGTTTTCCTGCAAAAAATTAGCAAGGACTGCAAGCTCGTACCTTAGCATTGACATATGGGAAAAAATTTATGCCATTAATAACCAACCCTTAGGATTTTATATGTCGTATCCCTCCAAGCCCGGTGTCCTCCATAGAATCCTTCGTGAAATTGATCTATAACTTCTTTTGTTTCTGACTCGACTAGACAGACCAAGAGGAAGCCAAGTGGGTCTTTCCAGTATAATCATTTTTCAGAAATACAATATTTGACTTCATGTAACTTTAGTGTTCTAGCTTTGGATGGAGACAATTCAGTTGGACATTTCCATGTCAGTAAATATGTTACTATGTCCTTGTACCAATTCGACGACGTGAATTTCTCCTTGATTCTGTTTTCAACTATTTGGTCCTCAAGTTCATTCACGTCTACCCATTCTTCCTCCTGAGAACTGTTTATCCCAAGAGCTATGAAATTGGATTCAGCAAAAAGTTTAGCTAAACCTTGCCCCTTTACCAATTGGGTTTGTTTAACCTCCAAGTCGAACTCTTGAATTTTGGCAAGCCATCTTCCTCTTTTGCCATCACTGTCTACTTGAACCAAAATATCTTTTACAGAACTAGTGGGTACATATGCAATCACTTTAGAATGTAAAACATAAGTTCTGAAAGATTTCAATGCTTTTACCATAACATATGCTTGTTTTTCCATTATATTATATTTGATTTCAACATCTCAGAGAATTTTGCTAAAAAAGTCTATCGGTTGCTCGAAACCTTCTTCGTTCCTCTGAAGGATTACATAAGCAAGCGTGTATTCAGAAGCAAATGAAAAAATAAGAAAATTTTTGAGATAATTGGGGCTCGCTGGGACTGGTGCCTCACTTACAACCTTCTTAATATGGGCAAAGGATGCTTTAGCTTCCACTGTCCATTTTACTTCACTGTTTGTTCAAAGCATATCTGTAATCAATTTCACAATTTCACCAAAGTTAGGAATAAATCTTCTTAAGAAATTTATTTTTCCTAAAAATTATTGAATTTCTTTAACATTCCTAGGAATAGCTATTGTATCTATAGCTTCTACTCTTTTAGGGTCAATCCTAATTCCATCTCTTGATACGATGTGACCCAACAGCTTGCCTTCTTGCATAGCGAAATGAGACTTCTTAGGATTTAAGGATAGAACAAACCTGAGACATTTTTCCAATGTCTGTTTGAGATGAATCATATGGTCTTCATCTGATTTAGAGAAAACAGTAAGATCATCCAAATATATGACTACTAACTTGTCTCATTTACCAACAAAATAAATTTCCATCGCACATTGAAAAGTAACACCTACATTCATCAGTCCAAACATCATTTTATTGTACATAAACCTGCCCCAAGGAGTGGTAAATGCAGTTTTTTCTTTATCAATATCACTGACGGAAATTTGATTATAACCTGAAAATCTATCAATCATTGGCATCCTGTTAGCTCCTACTACTTTTTCAAGAACATGGTCCATTTTAGGTAGAGGATAATTATCTTTGAGAGAAGATTTATTAAGATTCCTGAAATTGACACAGTCTAATTTCACCATTTTTCTTTCTAACCGGGACTAGATTAGCTACCCAATCAGAATATATTAGGGGTACAATTATCTTATCATCAAGAAGCTTTTTGATTTCTCATTTGATAACAGGTAATAAAATCGGGTTAAATTGTCATAGTTTTTGTTTAAAAGGTTTGACACCAGGTTTGAGGGGTATCTTATGTTCGATCACAGAAGTGTCATTTGTATTCAGTTCTTCATACGACCATCTGAAAACATATTTGTATTTTCTTAACAACTCCATGTATTTATTTTTGTTTTCTATTGATAAATATTTGGATAGTTTAACCATTCAGGGATTTTCTTCAGTTCCTATATTACAATCTTCAACCTCCTCTGGTTGGGATTGTAGGGTGATTTTTGAAGGGATGTCATCTTGATGAAAAAGAATTTCCAAAGGGATTAGACCCTTCGGAATCTGGTTTCTCTTGAGAACAAGCATCCAATGATTTGCAATTTTATCATGAAATTCTTTAGAATCCTCCCCCTCTTGCATGATCCAAACAGGATCATTTTGATTTTCTTGATCAGTATGCGCTTCTGCAAATTCGTCTAATGATTCTAGAAACTTTCAAAGCTGCTCATCATCTTCAAAAACCTACCAATGTTGTATGTTATTTGGTATCGAAGGGCGATGTCTCATTTGTATGTGATATTTTAATTTAAAAGCATTTGGGGGTGTGAAAGTTGATGCAGCTTTGGCTAATGCATGAGCCCATTGATTCTCATATCATGGGACGAAATGGAAATTCACATATGAGAAGAAGTTCTCGATTAAATCCCATACACAATTCTTATAGGATCGTAATCTAGGATTCTTAGCCTGATACTACCGATTCACTTGTTTTATAATTAACTCGACATCACCGAAGACTTCGAGTTTCTTAATTTTCATCCTTCTAGTAGCTTCTAATCCTAGCACTAAAGCTTCATACTCGCATACATTGTTTGTACAATCCACATTCCACTGAAGCCTGTATGAAAAAGGAATAACAAATTGATCATCGAGAGCCACAATAAGTGCTCCTTCCCTGGCTCCAAGGAAAGATGAATCACCATCAAAATATATTTTCCATACACCAGTGCTATATACATTTTTCTCTATTTCTTTTTTTTCAATTTTTTCTTCTATACAATTATCATCTACATCTACTTCAAAATAGTCATCAATAGATAATATACAATTTCCTAAGTCTTCGTCAGAAATATAAACTGGATGATTGTTGGGGTTATTTGGGTCACTTACAGTAAATTTCAATCTTGTCTCTCTGTAAAGACGAGTGTATTGGCCTCCGAAAACTGGAATTGTAGCATATGTCATATCTAGTTGGAGAGATCGTCCAAGCTTGGCACCCCATCATCTAGATAATAGCATACCATGCTTTGGAGGAATGTCAGCGACCACTACATCCATAAGAATACTTTTAGCAGGTATTTGAGCCAAACCTACCACTAGGTATTTAATCATACCTATGAATTTGACTTTCCTTGAATCGAAATAATACAAGTCACCATAGGGCCTTGTGATTTCAAGACCAAGTTTTTCCATGATTTCCTTTGGCATAACATTGTGGGAAGCTCTGGAATCCAACATAAAGTTATGGATAAGGTGATCAAACAGGGTTAACGTAATATAAAAAGGATCCATGGTGTATCTTGCACCTTCAAAGTGTGGACCGAAGACTATGTTTGGTTTTTCATCCTCTAAATTGACAACGTCATCCTGGATTTCATCTTCGGAAAAATTAATCATCTTGGCAATTTGTTTTCTGTATATGGGATTTTTAGCTAAATCAATAAGGGGAATAGGAATTTTGATTTTATTTATTTCGTATTCCAAATTAAAATTTCCTAAGGCCTTATCATTTTTGATGTTCGGGGCTTCCATACCTTTCTTTTCAGTTTTTCGTTGTGATTTGATCTTATTTTCATTTATAGGATCTTGTGTCGTCACAGGGAGTGTTCCTACTGGTTCTGGCTGTACAGGTTGCGTATCAACTATGTTTCTTTTTGCAGACTGTTTATCAACAACTTTTGGAGTTGTCTCATCGGTTTCTCTTCTTGGGAAACTCTTTTTTGCCGGAACATTTGGGAGACTTTTATTTCTTGGTCTTAAATTATATTTTCCCTCTAGTTCAGCTATATTATCATCTGCAATATCCTGATATGTGAAATCATCAGTCATATTATTGCTAACATGTTCTTCCAATGTACTTTCTTTACTTAAAGATGCTTTGTAATCATGTCTCGATAAATAAGGTGATTTATTATCATCACCAAGATTACTAATATCTTCATCGATTTCTTCAAAATGTCCTAAATCTTCCTCTCCAATGTAGTTTTCACTTTTAAAGGGTGTTGGAATTTTTTGATCCTCGTTTTTAATTATTTTTTGTGGTCCCTGAGGATCAAGATTTCTTCGAAAATCTTTTCTAGGAAATTATCTCTTTTCGATTTCTCTAGTTCCATTTTTGAGAAATTGTTTGAAAGTTCTCGAATGACCCTAGCCATCTCTTCTATTCTATCTCCCAAGGATTTTCTCGATCCTAAAGATCCACCTTTTTCTTTAAATTTCCTATTTTATTTGTTTCCAGTTTCAGTCTTTGCTTTTAGTTTCCTTGATGCCATCATGTTTGATTCAATCTCAAGCGCATCATCTTGCATTTTTTTGAGATCTGTTGATCTACTTTCTCTCAATAATAAGGCGAAGTCGGGATCAAAAGAGCCAACAAAAGTCACTTTTGTTGCAGGTTGTGAAGGTTTAATCTCAACTGGAATTTTATTATACAACTTATTGAACCTCTATGTGAATTATAGAATTGATTCAGAGTTTTTCTTTCTAAGGGCTCCAAATTCAGTCAAGTAGTAGAGGTGATCCTTCCCCTCTCCCCATTTTCAAATAAATGCACTTTCAAGTTCTTCATAGGATATTAAAGATCCAGCTACTAAGGATCGGAACTAGGTCCTCACCTGTCCCTCGAAAGTTTGAACGAGGAGTCTAGAATAAACATCTTCATGTTCTATTCCGAGTATGTCAGCTAATTGATCAAAAAAGTTTATTTGTTCTTGGGAAGTCAGATCACCTTCCCCTGTAAATTTTGGAAGGCTTTTCATATAATTCTCTGGGAGATCATGAAGAGGAATGGGAAGAACAAGTGGAGCATATCTAGCAGATACTTTAGCAAAGATCCCAGGAAGCGGTACTTGACCACCTCCAGGGGCACCACCTCCAGCTCCAACACCTCCTTGTGCAACCCTGGTTAGATTTGAGGCTGAAGTTTGGAAAGTGTGAGGAGACGATTATTAGAAATCTGGGGAAGAAACTTCAGGAAATGAGAAAGCATCGAATGAGAGGGTAAGTGAAATTGATCTTTCAAGAGTTTTCAAAGTGTTTGATTGTGTAGAGTCAGGATGACATATAATATATGTGTGTAAAAAGACTTGTTTAAGTGATTTTCGTGATTTTAAAATCTTTTCTGGATCAGAGACTGGCGAGGTCTGCTTGCTATTCAGGTTTTTTCTGGTGTTCTTTTGGCTAATATCCAGTTTAGTTATTGTGGAGTCGCCAAGTGAAAAATATTAATCCTTAGATGGTTTTTTGTCCTTCTTCACTATCAAAAACAGAAAATGTCAATGTCATTCTTCCCAGGGAAAAGATTCGTTTCTTCGTTTCTCAGCAACGGCACCAAAAAGATGTTGTTCCTGAGTTTATACTTTAAGGATATAAAGTATACTGTCAAGGCATCAATAAATATTTAAAGGAATAATTTGAGAATAAGAATTCAAAAGAAAGGTTAAAGCAGAATCAGTTTCTCAACTGTCTCTGTCTTGCTTCATGTTGTTCTTGGATGCTAATGTCTCTCTCAATAGCAGCCCATGAACGTTATAACTCAACCCGGTTAGTTGTTGTTTGTAAAATGGTATTAAATAAATTCAAGGCAATACTGGTTTGATCTTGAAGGCCTAGTTCAATGTTGGGTTGTCTGCTACTTGGAACAATCATGGAGGATAAAACTTTATTTATTTGTAAAAGGATTTTAATCAAATGTTACTTCAAATTTTCTAGAGATGAGAACAAGAAAAACAATTTTGAAATTCAAAACAGTAATGTAAATATATTTGAGGTCGTTTCCCGGATTTGTAACAATTTTGAGAATCATAAAATAACAAATAAACACTACAGAAAATGTGAGGCTTGAATCAAGAAAGAATATCATATTTCGATAGATAATAATGAAAGAAAACGAGGTTTCTAATGAAAGTTAAGTATTAACGTACAAAAGATTTACAGGTCTTAAAATTACTAATAGAAATTTCAGAGGAAAAACTGTAAATAATTTGATATCCAACCCAATCTAAACTAGAAATCAATGACGTAGATAACTTCAAATTGATTATTCATTAGAAAAACATTGAAAGAAAAATACAACAAAGTATAATAAATAGGGTTGAAGAACACATAGGTACAAATTTGCAGGATTCAAAATCTTGTTTGTGATCTATATTATGATGTATTTGAAAACTGTTGTTACAATTGGCTCTCTCCAAAAATTCTGAAGCCCCTTGTCAATCTTTAGAAACTATATTTATACATCTTCATCAAAATTTTCTCGTTGGTGACTAAGAAACTTCCTAATATTATCGTTACATATAAAAATAATGTCAATCGTTTACATTTTCCTTCTAATTTCTAATGAAAAAAACATGTTAAAAAGATTTTAAGCTTGCATTGACGAACTTCCTTTCTCCGCTTCAATACACTAAACACACTTTCCCAAAAATTTCACGAAAGTCTTGGGAGCATCTGGTACCTCATTTGCTTCAAATAAGAAAAATCTTTTCTGCGGTTCAGGCAAACGATTTTCTATTATTTTCTCCATGAATTTAATAGCTTTCAATTTTAGATCTGGCATCACCATCCATTTTTTGATCTCTGTGATATTGATTTGTTTAATTTTTGAAATCTCTGTTTTCATTTCCTCCAGCTCTTCTTTGAACCTTAGCTGGTGCTTGGGAATATTAATCTCACCTAATAATATGGAACAGTCATCTGCTCTGATATTCAATGAATCTTTTTCTAAGAGATTGAAAATTCCCTGGAAATCATCATTGACCTCTCTTGTTATTCTTTTATATTCAGCCAGGTTTGCTTCCCACACTTTTAATATTATGTCCCCTTTAACCTGTTGATAAATAGATAATTTCTGAATCTTTTCAACTTCTTCCTTTGATGAGAAAGCCATTGCCTTCTGAAAAGTTGTTCTAGCTACTTTCGCCTCCCTTTCCTTCTAGAAAACATTCTCCAAAGACTTATTTGTTTCCTGAAAATAATTTTGGACTACTTCCAGATTCAAGAACACTTTTTGTTGTTATTCCTCTATTCTCAAATATATCTCCAATGCTTGTGTCCTAAAATTTTCAAGTTCTACTACCTGATTAGTAATAGAAATAATTTTATTTTGTAAATGTTTGTTTTCTTCTCCTAGCTTTTGGACCTGTTCCTGTGTGACCTGTATTATGTGTTTTTCCTCCTCCAAGTGTTTATTCATTTTCTATATTTCTTTCATATCCTTTAGTCTAGCTTGTTCTAGACCCTTTTGTAGTCCCAAACTAATATTTCCCTCATTTTCTTTTAATTTGTCTTGCAGCTGAATTATTGTTATGTCTTTATGTTCGAGCATAGTTGTTAAATTGCCAACATAATACATATATGTTGATGTTATAGAACCCATTGTACCTACTAATTCTGTATCAAATTACCCATCTTTGAGTTTCTTTCCATCTATAATAACCCTATGCTTTTTAATCATCCCTTCTCCTCTTGGATGAATTTCCTGTTTCAAGACTGCTCTTCTCTTTTTACTGAAAAAGTAATCTGATGGGGGGATTTCATCTCTTGAAATCAACTCTAGATCACTGACATATAAGTTGACTGCAATGGAGTTAAAGAGGTGATAGGACTACCGAGCTTTGTTGATGTTGTTCCTCCTATCTTTTCTAGAATATTTTTCATGATTTATGGAATTGTTTCCATCTCTTTTCTCTTCTCTGTCCCTGATTCTTTTTTTTGAGAACCCTCTGTATCTTGGGAAGGTATATCAGTATTATTCAACTTACCTTTGGTATTTTCTTTATCCTGTGTATTAGTTTCAAACGGGGCCCTTCCTGTTCTGGCGGTGGGGTCGAAACTTCACCCTTCAAACTCTTAGGTAGGCAACTTCACCTATGGCTCTGAAAAGATGTGAATCTAGTCTCTGAGTCAGGTGGCAAGGCCTTTACTCTATTTAGTGCTTCTTCATAGGATATAACATTTTTAAATATATCATCATAACTAGATACTTCATGTTCATACGCCTTTATATTACAATGTATGAAATGCCTACTTATTACTTGGTAGGGGTCATATTTTTTGTGCACAATATATACTAATTTCACTTCTTCTAATGACTCAGCCTCTATCTTAGAATGGCCTAAATTTGATAAAGAAAATTTCCCAATATGAACAGGGAAACATGGCCATGATTTCTTCTGAGCTGCTTTTAACTCTAATCCAACAATACCCTTTACTATCTAATAAGCTACCACCCTGCACACCAATCTATCCGGTAGGAATTTAGGGAGTGCATGAGGGGGAATGGAACATCCATAAACCCTAATGTAGGAAAAAATTTCCTCAATAAACCAGTCGGCAACTTCTTTAAGACTTTCTGTGATTGCATCAGAAATGTGAGGGGGTTCGCATCCAAAAAACAATATGTGCATAGGAATAATAATAAAATGACAAACCTCGTAAAATGCATCTTTAGAATTTTCTTTGCAAAGGGTCGAGTGATATTTATGAAGGGGTTCTGTACATGAAATGCTCCAACTCCAATTCATTAATGGAAAGGGAGTCATAAAATAGATTGCATCCATAATGTATGAAGACATATAAAAAGTTGTTTCTTGTCCCTTTGATTTGGCTACTTTGTAGTTTAAAATTTCTTGTGTTAGGTTATCTGAAAAAATCTTATGCCAGTTAAAACCATTTCCTTCTTAAGCTTCCTCTAAAAAGGGCACCCAATCTGCATGAAAATGGCAGGGATCTTTTCTCCCGAAAAGTCCACATAACATAATGGCTACATAAACCATGTATTCATTTAAGGAGGCTTTAGCATAAATCCCATGAGCATCAGCCCTAAACTTTGCTTTAGACCTCGCCCATCCTCTAATCATATCGGGATATATCTGGTCTACCTCAATACATTCTTTTCTCTGAAAATCTGCCAAAAATTCAGCATTAAAAGTATGTTTAGGATTCGATGAGATTTTATACATTACTTGAATGTGCTCTGGTTTGAATGAGCTGATGATAGCTCCTTTCTCATTTAAAATGATCCTTGTTGGGATATCAACCTTATCCAGAGCCCAACTGATCATATCAGTGTATGTCACAAGCCTCGGGCGTGCAATGATCTTATGAAGCTCTAACTCAGCTATGTCCCGGAAATGATTTTCAAAATGAGGATGAGCATTCTCAAACTCGTATTACAGCAAATCTAATATTTGAGTCCAAGATTTAATAGAATCTATATCATGTGGAGTGGTATCGGAGATAATATCTCCTTCCTGTGAGTCTTCATTCTTCTTCGGTGCCTTTCTGGGTGCCATGACTTCTGTGTTTAATTGAAAACCTGTCACAGAAAATGGATGAACAAGCTCAGCTTAGAATGAAAACATAGACTTTCAAATGTTTATTTTGAATATATTTAAAAAATGACAAGGTTTGCATAGCTGTCACGAATTTAAAGCTCTTAATATAGAAGATATTTTACCGAGATACGGTTTTAATGTCCATATTTAGGTACCTTCAGGTTTTGAAGAAAATGAGAAACCTACTTAATTGGTATGCGAAACATGAATGAACACCTAAGAATGACTACCATTAATCTTGTTTTTGAGAAAAGGTTAATTAATGTTAATCATCGTTTAAAGCTGAAAGCTTTGTTTTTCGGGGTTTCAGAAATCCTAATGTCGAGAGCTATGTCATCAATGAAAAAAGATTTCCAAAAATGCGAAATCATGAAATCACGATGTTTTAGTTAAGATTTAAATTCTTTTATCACATTAATTAATTGAGAGTAGACATTTTTGGGATTTCGGGAAACATGATGACAGGAGACGTGTGTTATTAATAAAATCCGATCTCCGAAATCACGAAATCACGATGGCTTGTTTTTTAAACAGGACTTAACTTATTTTAATTAACTAAATAATCATGATTAAGGCCAAAACATAATTAGTTTAATTTAACGTGATTTATGGATCAGGGTTTCAGAATTTAGGATTTTGGGAAACATGATGACAAGAGACGTGCTCTCACTGAACTGTGAATCCCAAAATCGCGACACAATTATTTTAACCCTTAATCTTTCTTATAAGAGACTAAATTAATTCGTTTTTAAATTAAGATTTCAACATTTCGGGAAATCGGGGATTGGGATTTTACAATTTGATTTGCATCAAAAAAAAAATTGTAGGAAACTTCGAATCCCAATTTTTTTTTTTTTTTTTTTAAGTTTAATTTAAAAATTGTTAATTTAAATTTCAACGCATTTTAAATAATTTTCAAATAAAAAGCGTCGGAAGTCTTATATTTTTTGTAAACCTTTTTCCCGTTCATTATCTTAAAAATTTTTAAAAATTTAAAAAAAAGGTATCGTGTATTTAGAAATGATACGAAACTCTTGTTTTATGAAAAGCCGAAACCCGAAAAAGAAAAAATCTAGGCCTTAAGGATAAAAATTTAATATCTGTTTCAACATATGTTATCATTGTTTATCACTTACGACATTTCAAAATGTATATACAATGAATATGATCAGAATAAGAATCAAATAAATGGTATAGGTCATGCTTATCCCTAAATAGGATCATAAGTACCAATGGAATCAATATATTCATAATATGTAAGATTTTAGTTATATTATACCAATGTAATCAAATAGGTCAAGCTTGTATATCAATATCATAGTGTTATTTTGTATACTCTACTTACCCTACCAATTCTATCATTGTGATTACTATTAGTACTAGTATTACATCCATTGTATTTACATAATATGATAGTACTAAGAAGGTACTAGCTTAACTCTTAGATATGATAAAGATTGAAACAATACTCTTTCCCCTAATTAATGTTATATCAATAATCATCATTAATTTTTATTATTCCTCATATTCAATACTCTAAGCTCACATATCTAACTCAATAAAATCCATGTATTTCGTATAATTAACACTCATATGATATGGAGATACTAATATCATAGTGGCAAGTATAAAATTGTAATAACTCTTATAATCAATCATTTTCAATGGTAAGAACTTATATTACATCAATTAAGTATGACTACTTTATACTAATACAATATAATGTGCTCATGACAATAGCTTGTAGCCTTGATTCCATTTAATCTAGTATCATAAAGTAAGCTCATCTTAGATACCATATTTGTTAAGAGTATATGGTCAAATCAAGTACATTGATCAGAGCAAGAACACTAGACTCGCATTTATTATTGTACAAATGATTCAATATGGAACAATAGTGGGATCTATCATGCTAACAGTAGTATCATAGGGGTTAACTATTACCTATATATCCCTATTTAACTAGGTGTATATGAGTACAACAACTTATCAATCCCATTCAACTCTTACTCAACTTGAATATTCCTAAGCTCAAGATTTCATTCACATTGGTTCTTACTTACTTACCTTATACTATGAGTACAATTGGTCTCTATTCGATATGGTGACTAATTGCATCGAAAGAATAGGTACCTCCTTACAAGTTAGGATTCATAAGATGGGATGAGCTATTTACATAGGTTACACTCATATGAGATTTTTTTAGTGAATGACTAAGCATGTAGTAGGAAGCATAGTATCATACTTGATAAGAAAACAACTTAGGTATATTACATGTGTTAAAAACCAATATAACAAGTAAGCTAATACCATAGACAATCCAGAGGTGACATATTCAGAATCACATGTTACATGAATAATGAACATAGAGTTATGATGATCAATAACCTATAAAGAGATTAAGTACCATGACCTATCAACACTATTAGTAATAATGATGGTATTTAAGCATGATCTTATTTATCTTAGTAATACTTATAGAGATTATATAAGGTGGAGTTAAATATTATTTATAGTAATAATAGTAATGGTAAAGTAACACTTATACCCGTTGAATCCTTAAGCACCGATTACTTGTGTTTAGATTATGGAATAAAGGCAACACATGATCTCGTAGTAGAAGAGTAATAGTACCATTGTATCACTAATTCACGATCAACTTAGAGTTGTTGTATCTATGTTTGTTTATATATGTAAACTATGTAACTGCAAGTAAGTGATCATTATCAATTAGTATTGAACATGAGTACCATAAGGTTAATTATCAACATTAGTACAAGCTTGTACATAATGCAATCCTTTCTTGTATGCTATAGTAATATCCATAATGTATGATCACCTATCTTGTATGTTGTAACTAGTATACGTATAGTGTAATGAGTGAACACTATTGTAATCTCACATATTAGGTGATTCATTTTATGAGCTTGTTTAAACACAATGAAAGGGTACAGTAACTACAAGTCATTGTTCATATTGACATTAAGTTGGTAGGTGATACTATGAGATTAGTACCGAGATTTGTAATAGTTACAACACTAGTAACGTTATATCACTGCTATCATAGTGAAGCTATAGTAGTTTTATTCAACAAAGCTCATTATGTTTCCATATTTATTACTAGTATAGAGCTATGATTTTCGTTACTATAAGATAATGGTATATGCCTCTTTCAATACAATTGGTCATGGAATTCTTAAAGCTACTAGTTCTTGCAAGATCATAGCTAAATATTACATGTAATCAAGTTATTGGACTGACATGAGTAATGTACCACCATAAGAAATGAGTTCAAGGCTATGTGTTTAACTTACACTAAGAAGTTAGGTAAAGAAATTGGTTTCCACACATTATGTTAGTACAAGAATATGTGGGATTAGCATTATAAGCATATTCAATCTGATAAGGTAATCTAATTTAGTAAGCTTCATTATGGAGTTGGTCAATCTCAAGCATATGATATCTCTTATATTTAATAGGGTATTACTAGTTACCATTCATTATGGAAACACGATTGATTTCTCTTATGATGATCTTGGTTGATAATCATGTCGGAGATTTACTTATATTAGGG
The DNA here is from genome assembly GCA_032191745.1 of Picea mariana. Lineage (NCBI taxonomy): Eukaryota > Viridiplantae > Streptophyta > Pinopsida > Pinales > Pinaceae > Picea > Picea mariana. Next base: position 12,691 of record JASDQU010881376.1, on the reverse strand, counting down.
AAATAAGGGTGATTTAATCCTATGTAACAATGGGATTAAAACCATACTAAGTAGACCATGGAGTGATTACTATGATAAGTTGATTAATAATACTAGTTTGTTGTATCGATATGGATATCCATACCTATACTCCTTGTGTAGTATCCATACTATCTATTCCCTTATATCTCCATTGGTTCCCCAGTGAATATAAGTCTGGTACTAGAACAAGGCTAATCAATAATAATCATATTACCCATTGTATTAGTACTATCATTACCATTATATACATATTTTCTATATGCATGGGATAATTGTTGGACACAATGGTATGATATTTTCATTGATGTCAATAGGGTGTAGTAGAACCATTATAAACCCAAAGCTATGAAGGAAGAACATTAATCGAAGATCATAAGAGATGACACATTTGAAATAAAACAATAGACATATTTTTGTGAGTGAAGAAATCATATTGGAAAGGATCAAGTTACAAGAGTCATTTCTTTTTAGTTCGGGACAATCTAGGATCGTTAGATCGAGGTGAAGTCGGAGGCTGGGAAGGATTAAATCTCAACCGTCAGATCTAAACGAGAATATTTAGACGGTTTCCCAGCCATTGGATCAAGATTCGATCTAGAATGGAAATTTTGAATCGTAAGATCACACTAAAGGAAAGAAGGTCGTAAAATCCAAAGTTCACCACTATGACAAAAATTAGTATAAAACAAGTAAGTTTACCTGAAGGTCGAATCCCCAATGTCATGAAATCTCATCAACCATTGGATCACAGAAAGTCCCATCAACCCTTGATCTAGAATGAAAATATTTAGAAAACACTAAGGAATAAGGTGGTAAACTCTCACCTTGACCTACTCCAGCGATAAGCAACTTAGATAAACCAAGAACTCCTAAACCCTAGAGTTACAGAATAAACAAAGGCCATAGGATCAATACAGTTGAAAATCTATGGTGGTATATGTATTCGACACTTCATAAATAATCGAAGGATGGTATAAAATTTCCAAAACTCTCAAAGTTGTGAAATTCCAAATCCACAAAGTAATACATGTGGAAAAAGACAAATATGACACGTCGCCTAATCGGCTAGTGACAAGTGTCAAGGTATAGTTGGCACATTAGGTATACAAAAGTCATAAATCAATGTGACACATGCAAGCCACTCAACTAGTGTCACATCAACAGTGAAGTCAAAAAGCTACATCACTCTGGGACTACATCCTCCGAGGATATCCAGCTTGTCCTACCAAAAACGCTACCTAAAGTGTCGAAGGAGGAAGTCATGAATAATCGAATACCCACAGAGTGGGAGCTCCTTTGTGCCTAAGTATACGGTCCTAACTCCTGAACATGTGAAGGTTATCAAGTAGGGAGTGTTGATAGACCCTCCAACAGAATTTACTCTGGAAGAATTGGAATACTGCAAAGGCACGAGTCTCGAAACATTGAAGTCCCAAAGTAAATGAGAGTTGTCCATCTCAAGTGTGGAAATAAAATGCAGCCATCAATATTTATAAGTGATTAAGAACTTATTTGGATTAGCGCTTAGTCACCACCTATGGTCATATGTAATAGAGGTCTTAAAAGTGCATCTATTCAAATTTTAACATACAGAGGAAGAATTTTTCCTGTGTCAGGAAGAAACTTTGAACCAGACATGATCTAGATTCTATCCTGATTGATGTTAAGTGATGAAATACATCCAATGCATTAGAAAGATAATCAAAAATCTAAAATATGATCTGTTGGAGAACTGGTGACACAACAAAATCCTAATAATGAAATAAAAATGCATGGGATCAAGTTAAAAGAAATCAATACATACCTGTGATTGATTTATGAAAATCCCTCTTACTAAATTGAAAAGCGTTCACGATAACGTGTGAATAATAATAGAGGAAGATATTAATTCTAAATGAAAAGACAAATGTTATTATAATTAATTCAAATGAATAGGTTCAATGGTCCAAACAAAGGGACACAATGCTTCAAATCTCACACTAGTTGGAAGACTATATAAACAATAAATAATGGTGACAAGAAAGTGTCTCTATAGTCCATATTAGAAGATCAAAGAAGAAGAGAAGTCCAAGAAGAGGAACTGATGATACTTATGTATTGAGGGTGGAAGGGAGGAGAAAGGAAGGATTCATATCCTTTACTAACTAAAGTGTAAAAAAAAGGGAGTTGGTGCTTCCTAGAATTGGTGCCCTAAAGATAAGAGAGTTGGTGCCCTAACGACAAGGGAGTTGGTGCTTCTTAGGGTTGGTTCCCTAAAGATGAGGGATTTGGTGCTTTGATGAAAGGGATTTGTTTCTCCAAGAGTTGGTTCTCTAAAGAGGATTGGTGTCCTTCACAATCTTATATTATTCTTTATAAGCCATCTAATTCTTATCAATTTTATTTATATAATTGATTTTAAATTCAAGTCCATTGTTGATCTATTATGGTGATTAATAAAATAACAAATTAAATGCTAATTGTTTAAAAATGGTAATACTGATTCAACCTCCCCTCTGAGTATTTCCAACAATTGGTATTAGAGAAAGTGCCTTCAACACTGTCTAATAACTGGAAGGTAGATCTTGAAAGAAATGGATCAACAAGAGGGAATGTCTTCCAACAAAGCATCATTATCTAACATAGGTGGTTATGATCTCTGGAAAATACGAATGAAAATATGCATGTTGGCTGTTGGTTTTTATGTTTACAAATATGTTATATATGGTTACGTTGAACCACCTACTCCACCCACATATACTGCAGGAAAGAATATTTGCAATGACAACTCAAGAGAAGTTAATGCCATTCTAGGAGGATTGACAAATTCTATATGTGTGAAGGTAATGCATTGTAAGTCAACTAAGGAAATATGGGACAAATTGGAGGTTGTATATGAATTAGATAGAGAAGTCAAGGAAGCCAAACTACAAACCTATAGAGCTCAATTTTAAAATTTTAAAATGAAATAAGAAGAGAACATTGTTAAATACTTTCATATGGTAGATGAGGTAGTTGACTCAATCAAAGAAGCAAGAGAATAAATTATTGATAAACCTATTGTACAAAAGATCTTAAGGTCATTATCTATGAGATATGATTCCAATATTTCCACAATTATACTCCAAATAACACATCATCTCTTTAGACATAAGTGAAGATGAAGATTCAAAGCTTCTATTATGGGAATAAACACTAAAAATAATAATATAGATAATGAAAAAAACTATGAAAGCGAAGGTTAAATAGATATAGAAGCTCAAGTAATTAGTTCTCTAGAGGAACTAAGAAAGTATAAAAATAAGTACAAGACACTTAGGGAACAAATTCAAGAATTTGAGGAATCACTTCAATAAAGAGAAATATATGCATCAATAACTATCAAAGAATCAAACAATATCATCAGTGATTTGAAGTCCCAACTCCTGGAAACTAAAAGAATTGAAGAGGTCATTTAAAAAAAAAATCAATGATAGAAAACAAGTATGTGAGAAGATAGAAGTTGAGATTGAGCTTCTAAAGGTGAACATGAAAAAGAAAAGAAGGGATCAAAATTTGAAAACAGTTCAAAGATATTGGATGAAATTCTCAGTAGCCATACGTCACCAAATAAAAATATTGGATTGGGATACACCCAAGACACAACTTATACATCACAAGCATCTGTCAAAAGACCAATAAGTTATGCAGATGCTCTTAAAATCCCCTTAAGAAGAGAAGATAATAAGGAAAGGATGATTCCATTGGAGACTGTCCCAAATAAATAGGAATCAACATCCCTTACTAAAGAAAAAAATGACAAGAAGAATACAATTACCGGAAGAAATCCCTCTAACATATATCAGTATAAATTTCTTGGATATTTCTATTCTTGCAATAATTTTAGACACAAAACAATACATTGGAAAGCCTATAGAAGTGACAATCCAAAAAATGTCCAAAAAAGTGAGAAGTTCAATACAAATAAAAGAAACTATAATGTGTTCTCTCCATTACAAGATTACAATACGGAATGCCTCAAATCGAATAACTGTGGACATGAAGGGCCAATGAATGTATATTTTCAAAGTATGTCAAAGAGATAAATATTCCCAACAATAAAAAAGTATGAAAGAAAAAGCAAGTAGAGAAAACTAACTGTAAAGTATCTGTGTATACCAAAAATAAAGGATGTCAGTGGTATATAGACAATGGATGTTCTAAACACATGACTAGAGATCAAAGAAAATTTATCAAGTTAACAAAGAAAGAAAAAGGAAAAGTCACCTTTGGAGATAATGTGTCATCCAAGATACTTGGAAAAGGAATTGTTAGCCTAGGGAATAACAAGGCCAAAGCAAAAAATGTACTTTTACTAGAAAATATCAATCTTAATCTCCTAAGTATAAGTCAAACATGTGTGTAGAGTCTCCATTTTGAAACCTTTATTACCCTATATTATCCTCTATATGAGTCAATTTTACCAGACAATGGATGTTCTAAACACATGACTGGAGATCGAAGAAAATTTCTCAAGTTAACAAAGAAAGAAAAAGGAAAAGTCACCTTTGGAGATAATGTGTCATCCAAGATACTTGGAAAAGGAATTGTTAGCCTAGGGATTAACAAGGCCAAAGCAAAAAATGTACTTTTATTAGAAAATACTAAGCCTAATCTCCTAAGTATAAGTCAAACATGTATGTTGAGTCTCCATTTTGAAACCTTTATTACCCTATATTATCCTCTATACGAGTCAATTTTACCAAACAATGGATGTTATAAACACATGACTGGAGATCAAAGAAAATTTCTCAAGTTAACAAAGAAATAAAAAGGAAAAGTCACCTTTGGAGATAATGTGTCATCCAAGATACCTGGAAAATGAATTGTTAGCCTAGGGAATAACAAGGCCAAAGCAAAAAATGTACTTTTACTAGAAAATATTAAGCCTAATCTCCTAAGTATAAGTCAAACATGTGTGTTGAGTCTCCATTTTGAAACCTTTATTACCCTATATTATCCTCTATATGAGTCAATTTTACCTCTCACATGTGCATATGTTGACCATTTCCTCCAAAAATCCACTTAGTGACCTTGTCCATGTGCATAGAGAGGTAAATTATGTTAAATCATGATTGTTTTAATTTTCTTGATTAAAATTGATTAAATGATTGATTATTTATGCTCCTAATTAATTTAACTATTATTTAGTAGCTTCATGACAAGGCATCACCTCATCCAGTGCTTCTATTGGTCTGGTACTGTAGCAACCAATTGATCTGGTACAAATAATCCTCCTAGTCTAGTACTCTGTTGTGATCTGGTACTACCTCTGCGTTCATCTGTTACCATCTCCACACCCCTTCTGGTACCAACTCCATCTAACACCATAATTTCACCTATTCTGGTACCATCTATGTGCCTCTTCCGGTACCAACTCCATTCGGTATCAACTGTACGCTTCATCCACCATCTCTCTGCCTCTTTCGGTACCAGCTTCATCTGGTACCAACTTTGCACTTTATCTGGTACCAACTCTCCACCTCTTCTAGAAACAACTTCATCCAGTACCATCTTTGTGATTCATCCAGTACCATATATGTGCTTCATCCAGTACCATCTTTGCGATTCATCCAGTACCATATATGTTCTTCATCCAGTACCATCTCCCCAGCTCTTTCGATACCTGCTTCATCTAGTACAATATTTGTGCTTCATCTGGTACCATCTCTCTGCCTCTTCCGGTACTAGCTTCATCTGGTACTAACTTTGTGCTTTATCTGGTACCAGCTCTCCACCTCTTCTAGTAACAACTTCATCTGGTACCATCTTTGTGATTAATCTGATACAGTATATGTGCTTCATCTAGTACCATATCTCCACCTCTTTCGATACCTGCTTCATCCAGTACAATATTTGTGCTTCATTTGGTACCATCTCTCTATCTCTTCTGGTACTAGCTTCATCCAGTAGCAGATTGTGCCTATTCCAATATCATATTCATTTGATACTACCATCCTGTTGTTCTGTCAACTAGATTATAACTATGTTCACCCAGTACTAAACCCTTTCCTATAGGATGCCAGTACCAACTATTCTACTTTGATACCAACTGTGTTAGTTCAGTACTAGGCATAATTTAGAATTTTGGAATGCTTCTAGAAGAAAATAGGGCACATGGGTTTTGCTGAAAATGATTTTTTCATGAGGACTCATGGGTAACAATTCACCCCGATCACACATGTGGAACTTCATCTCAGGGGGAATGACTCTGCCAAAATTAGTAAATATATCAAACTACCAACTTGGGCATCAATTTCTGTGCATATCGTATCAGATCTAGAAATTTGAAGATATGGGTTTTTTCTAGAATATGGAAAATTGAGTAAAACAAGGGCATTTTTTCAAATTTAGAATTGGTTTGGAAGATATGGGTGGAGGCCTATCTCGAATCTTCCCAAATTGATAAAAAACACAGATTTTTGGGATTTATCCTAAAATTGTAAAAATTGTTTCCTTAGTTTGGGAATTTAGTTTCATCCATTCCTCCATGGATTTTATGTATAAATAAGACCTCATAGGTCTGAGAGTAAGGGAAATTATTATGATGTAAGATTGGTTCTTGGAGAATGATATACATTGTTATGCTGGGAAATGAAATGTTGAACTGTTGATTCAATCAATCAATTGAAGCAATGCAAATGTTGTTTTGTGCAATTCATGGGAATGAGTAAAGTGTTTTAGTCTGCAATATTTTTAGAGGTACATTGTTGGTTCGACAAGGGTCCACCACTCCAACCAAGGTAAACCTCCCTGTACATGTTTTCTATGATTGTGTGAGTGTGAACATTTAACAGTTGTGTGTTGTAAATGATTTTAAATGCATTTTAAGTTCAGTACAAAGTTATTTGATTTTGAATCAGTGTGAGTAAATGATTATAAATTGAACAAAGTAGATAGTTACATTTCCATTTCTGCAGATTAATATTTAATTGATAAGAGTTTGATGTGTGGGATTGTTAAGAAAGTGAATGTTATTGTTTTGAGTTTGTAATTGTGGTGTTATTAGTAGGTATAGAAACAACATGACTTCATATTTCACCTTGATTTTCCATATAATGAAGTCTCTCAATCACATTGATTATTTCCCATATTAAAGAAGGTTTGATTGGAATTAATAGATTTATGTTTGATTTCTTTCTAAGAGTGGACAAAGTGGATTGTTAATTGCTATTGCTATAGATAACTAATTCAAAGTCCATATTTCCATTTCATGAACTTGTAAATGGACAAGTCATTATTTGAGCAAGTTCTTTTGAATGCATGATTGTTAATATTTTGTTTGCAAGTTTTTCTTTTTGAATTTTGAAATGAGGGGAGAATGTTATTTGAAAAAGTGTGAAACATAACATCTTGTTATTGATTGTTTCTTGATTGAGCTATACTCATTAGACATAGATAGACCACCTATTTTTGACACACTTAGTGTAACAACTTTGTTGATTACGAATCTCGGTTGATAATTTATGTTTGGTAATATATTATGCATAGAATTGCACCACCATTTTGGCATCATTGCCAGGGAGTTGTAAATGGTAATAGGTAGTATTTGAATTAGATTGATTTAATGGTTTTGGATTGGTTTTATGGATGAACCAAGGGAGGAGAGAAGATGGTAATATGTGAGGGAAGAGTGAACGCATCCACTTTGGTGGGGTTTCTCCAAAGTTAGATTGTCCTCTCTTATTTTAATGCAAGTGTGTTTTTCCTTCTTTTATGAAAAATTGTGTTTTCATGATGGGCTAGCTTGTGTGAACATATAACCCGGTGACAACAGGGTCCTAGTGATGCAAGGAGTTAAGGTTTGGTTTGTTTTACTTTTGCAAATAGTTTTAAAATTAAGATCTTTAATGATAAATAATTTTTGGGGTGTTGTAAGAACCCTCGAGTACTAATTTGTGTTGCGAGACAGGGATCATTAACAAACTAGAGTAATTAAAGGATGAGAAAGAGCTTGAAGAATGTTCCTTGAAGAACATTCTCTCATTCTAGCAGCAATTGGGATATCTACCTCTCGGGAAGATCATATCTTCACAACAGTCAAGAATCTAGTTGTCTCTCCACAGGAAGATTTAGAAGCCCCTTCAGATTCCTCTTGTCAATTTGTTGAGGAAAATAAAGAATCATGGATAGAATTGAATGGAGAGAAACCGGTGGAGACTAAAATTGAGGAGTCCTTAGCATGCCTCTCAACAGATCCTATATGTGATCCAAATACCAATCATATTGAAGAGGATAATATGGATAGCATGGTAGAGGAAGACATTTAGTGTGACCTAAACAAAGAAGAGAAACAAGAATATAGTGATCCTATTGAAACATCATTTCAATTATCTATCAGGTCACACCACTCATTTATTCTTCATTATTGCTTGATCTCATCATCAAATAAGTTGTTCCTTAATACTTTGTTATGCAATAAAATTTATATTTTAAACCTGAGTATGGATATATTTCTAACCCTGTTACCCACATGGCTTCACTCGAAGTATTCCTATACCTGAAAGACATTTTATTTTGTTCAGTTAAAGTAGGATAGATAAATAAATAATTGTTGCACATAAGTGCAATACAACATATATTTCATATCCTTCATAGATGGGAATGTTAAACGCTAATAAATAAGTCAACTTAAGATATTTCGTTCCTATAATAGATTTATTTATAAAAGTTATGATAATTTTGTTTGAAGTTTTATGAGAAGATAATCTTTTCATCCTGTGAATGCACACATAATACTAGAAGGGTTTCAAAATCAGAGAAGGAATCCTTATCAATAGAAGATAACACTTAAGGGACTGCTTCATGACCTATTTCTTCAAAATTCTTCTTTTTCCTTAAGTTGTTAAAACTGATGCATTCACGCTTTATCATTACCTATTTATTTTAAGACAATTATTTCACAACAATGATGAATTAAGTGATTTTTTTAATAGAATTTGAAACTGAATGTTAATTCCAAACTATTTTATTCATAGCGAATAATTCAACTTTTGACATTTTCCCTAAATTTTCTATTTGTAAGCATGAATAAAAATCGATTTTTTTGGGTTTGTTTTTAGCAGATGTTCCCAGCCCTCTGAGAAGCATTTTTTTAGTGTCTCACAATGTTTGCATGAGGCAATGAAAAACATCAAGCATGGGGGAGTGGTTGTTGAGACAAAATTATTTAGGTTTATATTCTAATAAAATGGAAGTGGCAACAAAAGAAGTGTTTTTCCAGCATGATACTTCAACGGAACAAATTCATATTTTTCTTCCTACAACGACAATGACTACTAGCATCTTATACAGCTTAATACTCAGAGTATTCCAACCACAAGGAGAAGCCTAAAAATTCCATTTTCCAGAATATGCCACTAGGTACCTTATCCAATTCTCATTGAATACCATAATGAAATTTTGGGATGATCCGGTATTGGATAACATCTTTGTGCTATTCTGGTACTACAAATATTCTTTATGTGTTCATCCCATATTGGATAAAACTTATGTGTTGTTCTGGTACTGCAAATATTCTCTTTGTGTTGTTCCAGTACTACAACAAATTCACCCCTAGGTTCATCCGATACTGAAAAAACATTATGTTTGTCTAGTACGGCAAAAATCGACATTCATCTCGTACTGTGGGCCAAACTCTGTGTTTATCCGGTACTATAAAAAACTTTGCATTCACCTGGTACTTGGAAAGGTTTGTGTTCATCTGGTACTGAGGTGATCTGGTACTGGTAATGAGGTGTTGGTAGTCCTTATCCTATATTCAATTTTTTTTCTACCTGATTTAAATGCTTCAAGTAATAGGATGTATAAACTCAACATTTTCTTCATTTTATTAAGGAATTGGACTAATTATGTATTAAACAGGGGGTTACTCTCATACATCCTCATGTCCTAAATTATTGCACGCTCCCTACCATGAACTTCTATAAGCCCTCGTATACAAATCGTATATAAATCATTCATCATGTCACTCTGTTTATACCCCTTGTTACTTATTTTCATTTTTATGTTATGGTACTGTTCTGTTATGTTTCGATACTACAAAATTCTATTCCGGTACTATATAATTATGTTCCGGTATTGTCCTGCTCCATTACTTATCTGGTACTAATGCCAAGGTGATATGATCTTTTTCATGTGCTTAACATCGTTTTCACTTCAGATAAGTGGAGGTATGAGTTGATCTTTTCATATTCTTTCTATAAAGGATCATTTAAGTCTTATGTTGAACTATTATTTACTCTCATATACATCTTCCTCCTACATTTCTACACTCACCCCTAAATCAATCATCCTTTCTATACTTTAAGAAGATATTTACACATTTATCTCTATATGATAATGGGTATGTCTGTCTTATTACCTCATTGTTTTGAAAAAGTGATTAATAATTGAAATATCCATTGAAAAGTGGTGGCACCATTATTTTTAATACTAACCTAGTTGATTCAACAATTTCTTATCCAAGTTTCTCTTGGGAGGTATTGATGAAAAACTCATGTGGTGGACTGCCCTTGTAAAACCTCAATGAACTTTCATGAGAACTCTAATAGGATTAACTAGAGGGACCTCTTAGTCATTATCCGAGATGTTCCATTATACATTGAATAGATGAGATTTAAGTTTAATGTGGATGACCTGACCCTTGGGATAATTGCACGCAATTAATTATGTGCCTAATAACTCTAAAACACTCTTGTACCACCTGCCTTCCTTATAGTCTAACAACTGCCAATGAACAATATACATCATT
>JASDQU010881375.1:0-12434 GCA_032191745.1 Picea mariana | reverse complement strand
TAAATTTGTTGCATGCAGATGTGGGACCAGTGCGACCTGTCGATTATGCAGGGAACAAGCGTTGTCCTCATCTAGGGGTCACAGCTGCCGCTACCGGGGGACCAACAATAGCAGGAGAACTCCCATCCAGGGAGGCTGAGAGGGTACTTCGACGAGTTGAGCGAAACTTTACTGCACTCACTCGCACTGTCTCGATGGCATAGATTGAGGACCCGCCGCCATCCATGTAACCTCATGTAGTGGGGGAACCTCGGACATGGGTCCGATTGTTTAGGCGTTTAGCCCATGTTGTGGACCAGTATAACAGGGCCCATGGGCCTTGAACCTATTTAAACATTTTACATGCTATGAGCACTACTTGTATATATTTTTTGAGGGCATAAGCCCCGTGACTCGTTACTAGTCCTATTTTTGAGGTGCTTGTGTCCATCTATGTACTCTGGTTACTGTATGATATTATATATGGTTATTTTTTTTTTGTGTCTTATGGATCTCGTGTGCAAAAAATGTATTTGCATGCTTATGTTAATGTTCTTTCATATGTGTGCAAGATGCCAATCTAAAATTTGATTAGCTAGAGTATTTGTAACTTGGTTTAGTCTCCTAGGAACATGAAAATATGTAATATAATCAAAGTTTCGTTCTAAGAGATGTACCCTAAGGAATCGTCGGTGTAAATTTGAATCATGAACCCAGTACACTCTGTTTAACTGAGACACAACTAGTTGAGCTTCGAGATAGACCCAGATATGAGAGATACCCAATGAAAAAGTGTCACAAAGTAATTTAATAACTACACTATACTCAGTGACATTATTTGTGGTGTCACCTAAGAAAAACTAGTCTTTAAAACTACCCAAAAACTAAATGAAATTCCAGGAACCCTAAATATTTTCCCCAGTATGGTCGCCAATTCTGTTGTGGGGGAAATCTCCTTATGGACTAGCAAATAGGGTTAGACTTTTCATGCAGATATGACCTATAGAAAATCTACTTTCTACCTTCATCCCTAGACTTAAATCCCATTTCTTTTTAATAAATGCATGGCTAGATTGACCTACCTCGTTCCAGGCGTTCCATGTCGATCCCTTGTCACACTTAATTACTTGTTCGTGGTTCTCCTTTCCATTACTTGATTTTCATTTACTTAGCATGTTTGATTGATAAAATTCACATGTTTTACCTCTAAAATGATTCAACTAATGATCGAAATTAATAGAACAACCAAGTCTTAAAGAATGGTCACTGTTGTTACACCAACTGTTATAGCTCTGTGCCAATCTTCGAAGTTGTTACAGTTATGCGCCAATCCTGGAAGTTGTTACACGTCTGTTGCAACAAGTGCCATCGATTTTGTTGTTACACAAATGTTACAAAAAATGCCACCGATTGTGTTGTTATAAGACTGCTGCAACAAATTCCACCAATCTTGAGAGCTTCTACACCTATTGTTACATGTTTCAACTTACAAGATTAGTTCTAGATCTTGTATTAATGATATCATACGAACATCTTGAGAATCGGGGATTCTCAACGATGTTCTAATTTTTTTTTTAACTGAATGACTCCGACTTTAAATAGCATATCTTTTGTGATCAAAAGGAAGGATGGTGACTACGGGAAAGTGAAGTGAAGTAAAGTTTATTGTACACAATATTTTGGCAAATCAATAGAAGAGTGGATTGCATTTGTTTAGCAGACTGTAGCCTATTCCTTAGAGAGTATTCAATGAGAAGGAAAGGGCCCACCTTCCTCACAGACTCCCTTCTTATTTGAATTTCAGAATAGTTGTTTTAATGTGAATGGTTTATCTGTTAAACAATTCTAGAATACAGTTGTTGTTACAGTCTAGTTCTTTCCTGTTAGATGTGCATAAATCTGTCTGATGAGAATTAAAAGTAAATTGTTGAACACTATTGGAGAATTGCTTTCCCTTTTTCTACATTAGATTAAAATCTTGTTTTCAAGTAAAAGAAAATAAAAGTGTAGATTCATTTCTTGCAATAAGTAGATTTCCTTCTGCAAGTAGTAGAGAACTTCTTCTTGCAAAAGTAAAATAGAAAGTTAGATTAGAGTAGGTAATCCAGAATTCTTATACATTCATCAGTTTAGATTTCAAATTGTGATTTCAATTCTGTAGAGCTCTAGCTGTGTCAGCATAATTGTGTTAGTAATAATTTTTATTTCTTTTTCCCTACTACAATTAGATTAGTGTTTCTTCCATAATCTAGCATAGACTGTGCACAATTATCTTGAAATAACAGACTTCCCTAGGTTGACAATTTATATTGAACACATTAACTCTCTATTCATTTAGACAATTAAAGTGCCCAACAACCATGTGAGTCTTTCCCATGCCATGTGAGATGGATGGATCTGTTTGAGATCATTACATGAAGAAAATATTAATTAATACCTCCATAGCTAAGAGGGAGTGTTGAGGTTTTGGTATTTGTGGAATGTATTAACCGCCAAGTGTAACACTTTTACTTAGAATAGAATATTCCGAGAGTAAGAGAACCATTAAACAAAGGTGTGTGAACCCTAGAAGCAAATTCATCCCAAGGGGAATAATAATAAAGAAATAAAAGGCCCTAGAAAGAGAATTCGACCCCAATTGGAAAATTCACTTGGAAAGGCTAGTATAAATAAGCAGGTTCCTAGATCATTTAGAAACACTCTCACACACTCATAAATAGTGCACAAGTCTAAGTAGGAACTGTGGCAACAACTAGGGAACACGTCTAGCGAGAAGCAGTGGAACCTAGGGAGCAAGTATTTCTAGTATCTTCTTTCTGTGGGCTTCTATTGCTAAACGTATTATTTATTGGTATTATGTTGCTAATGCAACAACAATGTTTCTACTAGGGTTTATCTATTTGTTCTAGTGTGGATTGACCAAAATCATTTTATCTAAGAAACGATTATTGTGCTCGGGGGTGGCATATTGAAACAGAACTAACTCTTCCTCCCGAGGTTGCATGACCTCCTAGTCCAAGATCGTTCAATCACTTCATTCAAATCAAATATGCAGGCCCCTATTGGAACCCAAATCAATTTTCACAGGTCCCCCTTTCTCCAAAGTGCATGTTCTACCAAACCCGCAGGCTCTTTCTTTGCCCCTTTGAAGAAATTGAACAACAGGGAATAGATTTCCATGATAGGACCCTACCTTCATATGAATTCAAGATATGACCTCGAGCCAGTCCTCTTTGCAACTGCATGCTTTAGATATTTTGCGAGTAGCTTTCTCCCTTTGTATCGATTACTGAATAGGCTAATTTACCTAGGACTCGATCTATGGTCCACGTATCTCCCACAAATAAGTTGTGATCTTCTTTGGAATATGAACTTCAGGTATCTTCCCATTCTTCCTTTCAGAGTACCTTTTCTTTGAAACATGTGGATCTCCTCCACGCAGCCTTCTGGATCCAATGATCTAGCTCCACTTCACTCTTCACAACTTCACAAATATTTCCCTTTTCTCCACATAAATGTTTCTGAGTTCCTTCTCGTGAAATCTCTGATATTTTGCCACTATTCCCCTGAAAATCAAAGTTCACAATCTTCTCTCGACTTCAGAGTTTTGACAGTCTTGCACCCCTCTTAAGTGAAAAATTACGGAGAACGATTTCTCTGGATTTCCACATCTCTTTCCACCTGTTTATTTGAACGATGGAGGATCTCACTTGGCTTCGGGAATTCAACGAATCATTACTCCTGTGAACACATAAAACATCTGCCACAGTCTCAGACATGGACTACTCTAGGCCTTCTCCACTCTTTGAAGAGACTTTGTGCTCAATGACACTAATCCTTCTGAGATTTTACTATCTTGAATATTTAAGGGTCTCGACCCTCTTGCGTCCTTCAAAGGATTTTCTGGTTCCCTCCTGGAAACTCAATGTTCTTCCTCCTAAGCTTGTGAGGAGAAATCACTTTACCTTTGGTGCACTCCTTGCACTTGACTGAGCCTTCAGACAGATTCCTGCAACACTTGTAAAAGTGTTAGCCTGGTGCACTCCTTGCATAGGTCTTCCTCTTTCTTCTTGAAATCGTTCGGGTTTATCGAAGCAACTCCAACATCTGCTCAATGCACAGTTTCAAAGATTCTTTCACTCAGAGTGCTCAACAACTCTGGGTTTTCTTCAAAGTCTCCAACACTTCAGAACATGTTGGTTCTCTACACACTTGCACCTACTCAGTGCCCTCTTGGTAGATTTATACATAGTGTTCAACAACATTGTGCTACGCTTATTCCTACGTAGACTTTCCTTCAAGGTATTCAACAACCTTGAGGCTCCTCTTGAGATTGTGGATTATTCTGGTGTTCCCTCCTCCAACATTATCCTCTGACTCGATGAAGTTCAGATGCACACTTCTTGTGTTGGCTATAGTGTTTCCAATACTCTTTTGTGCACTCCTTGCATAGCCTAAAGAACCGAGAATAGTTAAGAAAAACTCGGAGATAGAGAATTTCTATCCTTACCATGCAAGTGAAATATGACATACACATCTACAACATATATTCATACAAACACAAATGACATTCATAAACAAACGTCCAAACAATGAAATCTGTTCTTTTGTATTAATGCTAGAATATCAATTACAATGTGTGATCTTGGACTACAACTAAGTCTCGCCTCTTCTCTCCTCTCCTATCAACAACCTCTATTGGGCGTATGATCAACAACTTCTATTGGAGTTATGTTCCAAAGATTTATATAACTAGAGACTCATCAAGTCCTTCCCTCCAACTACACTAGTGGTGTCTAATCACCATCAAAACGCTTATCTACTGCGGCATATTACAATGAGTGGAAAACCTAGTTTGAATCAAATCTAGATCCCTCCTACCGTTAACCTCTTAACGAGACCTTACCTATAGCCTCTGCGAAGGCATGATATGGCTCATCGAGCCTGACAACATTTAATTGATTTAATTACATTTAAATTTCCAAGGAAAAATGAGAGGTTTCGTGCCATAGATGGCACGTGCTGAGGTGGAGCGATGTTCCTGCATCACATATGTGAATACCTATGGTTGGGTGGAAATGATGTGATATTGTCTATTGTTAAACGAGCATATCAAAATTTTAAAAAGGTGTGCATTTGTGGACTACATTTATGAGGTTCAATTTGTCAATTTCTACATTGCACAAACCTCTCTGGGTGAAGGTGCCCATTTATTTATTCCACAAATTTCTTGAAGTTTGTGGTAGGTATTTAAACATTGGATTTTGCATGATGTAATGAAAAAATGTACACCTTCACGCCTTCATCACCAATTCTCTCTGAGTTTGAATTACCCCACAACCAATACTTCCAAAAGGTTGAATACCCCGACCACCCATATTCTGATGGTTAAGGTGTCTAGTTTACATTGCATTTGTAATTTTGTTTACAAAGTAAAAGTGTTCATATATGCCTTCATAAGCCTACTTTCTTAAATATTTTAATTGAAAAAATTACTCATTTTATTTGAAAAATGAGTTAATTAACAAATTTATAAATTATAGATTTTAAATCTACCATTAAATTTTCTAAATCACCCATTTTCATAATATTCAACTAAGAAAAATTAGTGGTTTCTTCTTTTCTTGTTATTTAATATTAGAACTTAGCAACTTGAAAATGAAGAGGAATGATAACAGATCTTCATCATTTTAAAAAGATGTTTGACTACAAACAATAAACAATACATTGAGATAAATGAAGAGAAATATCATTTAAAACTTTTGTGAGGGTTAAGGTGTTAATTTTTACATTACAAATGTATTTGTTTACATAGTATAAGTCTTCATTTATGCAATGCACAACCATGCTTTCTTAAGATGTTACCTTGATAACATGTCTCAAATAGTTTAATTGAAAAAATTCTTTTTATTTGAAAATTAATGTGATTGACTAAATTATATATTTTAGATCTGAAATCTCCCAACTAAATTTTCCAATTTATCCATTTTCATAATATATAACTAAGAAAATTTATATGAAGTTTTCTATCTTAACTTCTTCCATATCTTTGAAACTAAAACAAATTGAAAACGAAAATTAATGATAAAAGATCTATATTTTAAAAACAATGTTTCACTATCAACAATAAACAATACATTGACATAAATTTGACATAAATGAAGAGAAACATCATTTAAAACTTTTTTGAGAGTTAAGGTGTTTGTTTTTACATTACAAATGCAATTTTTTACATAGCAGAGATATTCCTTTTTGCAATGTAAAACCATGTTTTCTTAAGATACAACCTTGATAATATGTCTCAAATCTTTTAATTGAAAAAATTCATTTTATTTGAAAATTAATGTGATTGATTAAATTATGTATTTTAGATCTGAAATCTATGACTAAATTTTCAGAATCATCCATTTTCATAATATATAACCAAGAAAATTTATATCATGTTTTCTATAAGAACTTTTTCCATAGAACTATGGAAGATCTATTTTACAATATCAGTCACATTTCGTTCCCAAATCCATTCATCGAAGGAAAGCGAGGCCAAAGAAACAGGTCATGGATAAAAATATTGCAGGTATTGTTGTAATTCTTTAGTTCCATTTTATTTTATTGACAATCTAAATATGTTTTGTGTTTCTCATGTAGAAATTGTGAGTATTTCATATTTTCCCTGTGTGATTGCAGAAAACAGCAGCACTGAAGGTGTGACTACAAGATGGAAAGCAAGATGGAAAGGAATTACTCGAATATATTTACAGAAATGGCATGCAGTCGCCCACCGTGGAAGATATAGAGAGAATCACGGCAGTTCTTAAAAACTATTGAAGAGTCGAAGGAAAAAACGTGTTTTATTGGTTTCAAAACTTTAACGCCAGAGAGAGAGCAACGCAAGCGGGCATTAGAATCATCACAGTCATAAACAAGCAGTGGTAGAATTTTATTGTTTGTTTTTTGTTTGCTTCTAATTGTTTGGGTGACTTTCAGCTTCGAGGGGTACAATGCTCTCCATCCAAAAACTGGTAAGCATCACGTACCGTTCACTAGTAAGTACAAATATAATAATGATATGATTTTCTGTTGAGATTAATGAAAATTTCATAACCATACTAACATGTTCTGTATAACATACAGATTAGAATTGGAGATCAACTCGAGAGGGAAGAAAGGGTAATAATGAAGGAAGATTCAGATGTATCGTTTTGCTGATGAGTGATGGGCAGCCAATATTGGAAGAAGTCTCTTGGGCTGCCAATATGTGAGTGTCGAGAAATACAAGGCAAGGGTCGTGGCTTGTGGATTCTCCAAGAAAGAAGGAATAGATTATGAGGAGACATTTTCTATGGTGGCGAGGTACACTTAAATTAGAGTTATACTTGCAATAGCTATACTTGCAATAGTTGCAGTGATGAAATGGAAGGTAGATCAGATGGACGTGAAGACAACCTTAGTGAATCATGTAGTGGAAGAAGAAGTGCATGTGGAGCAAGTGAATCATGTAATGTAGTGGAAGAAGAAGTGCATGTGGAGCAAGTGAATCATGTAGTGGAAAAATAAGTGCATATGGAGCAGTCACAAGGATTTGAGACACGTGAGAGAGAAACTCAGTGGATTGAATAAATCCTTGTATTGGTTGAAACAAGCACCTAGGGAATGGTATGGTAGAATTGATAGTCTTATGATGATCTTGGGCTTTACCAAGTGTAAAGAAGATCCTAATATCTACTACAAGGTTGAGGATAGTGTGTTATATGTGGATGGCATGTTTCTAACATGGGGCAAGAATATCATCACAGATTCCAAGATAACTCTTGCATATGAGTTTTAAATGAAAGAACTCAGTATGATGCATTACATTTTGGGTCTAGATGTGTGGGAGAAATCGGATGATATTTTCCTGTGCAAGGGAAAATATGTGGTAGAAATCCTAAAGAGATTTGATATGATGGATTGTAAATCGATGCCCACACCGATGGTGATGAAACTGAAGTTATTGAGTGATCCTTATTTAGAGATAGTGGATGTCACCATGTACAGATGGATCATTGGTTAGTTTACGAATTTTAAGAACACTAGACCAAATATATCATTTGCGGTGAACACTTTGACTCGGTAACTGGTTCAACCAAGAAGTGTTCATTTGGTTGTGGAAAATAATATTTAGAGGTACTTGATAGGTACACATGATTATGGACTCATATATGTTTTTTATCATGAGATAATCCTGCAAGGATATACTGATTTAGATTGGGCGAGTAGTGTCACAGACTAGAAGAGTACTTCTAGATGTTTCTTCAGTGTGGGATTAGATATGATATCATGGTTTAGTAGGAAGTAAACTATTGTGCCTCTCGCTATGGCTAAGAGTATATAGTAGTGTGTTCAGCTAGCAGTGTGACGCAGCCGCACTCCTCAGAGCATGTCCGCTTCCTCAGGACCTTCTTTCTTCTCGGCCCGAAGAACTCCAAGGCTCTTCTATTTTCCTATCGAGAAATATACACCCACAGATTCTTTTCTTCTGCGCGATCCCCCTTCCTTGATTTATCGGAGGATCAGAACTCGCGACTTCGCGAGTCTAATGGTCGATCACTGGGCTCTCGAATCCCCGAGACCCGATGGCCAGTCAACGCTGACTTTCTCTCACCTGGTCGGGACTTCTGCCCTATCGCGATTTCGCCACTCGCGATGTCAGCCAATGGAATTTCCAACTCCGAACACCGATATGCCGATACTCCGATGCACATGTGGGTTGACTATTCAGCTCTTCGTCACTTCTATCAGGATTTTGAAATTTGCAGGATCGCGAATCCTGATGTCGATGGATTCGGGACTTTCCTTTCCCCGATCCTCGATATTATGCCACCTGTCTTCCACTAACTCTGGTTGTGGCCCCACATAACCCTTCCGTCGGGATATCGCGGATCGTGATTCCAATTCACAAGAGCTTCTTACCTTCGAAAACTCTGATGCCCTGAACTCCGACTCCTTGGGATCTCCTGACATGCGTCCCACACGATGGACGGTTATGAGCCTGTCGGGATATCACTGATCGCGATATCGCGATTCTCGTTACAACAAATTAGAGACTCGACTTGTGAATCCACGATATGCGATTTCACGTGTAGATCTGATGTCCCTATGACTCGGGATCGATGAATCTGCCCCTTCTGAGCTTTGAACCTCTTCCACACTTACACTGTAACCTCCTTGCACCTCCGCAAGGTCCAGCGGCTCTCAGAACTTCATGAAATCTCCTCGGATGATTTCGATCATCCGTTCTTCCTTATGTAATCCATGAAATAAAGAAGTGTCTCTCCACGAGACTCATTCAACGACTCGCCAACCTGCGTCGCTTCTTTCAGACTCTCGAGTCGTAATTTCCCTGTGCTTACCGTTCAGTAAATTCGAAGGCCTACTCCTTCTGAGCGTTTCCACAGTTCCTCTGTCTCTTAGGAAAAGGGAACTTTTTGCATGCACTCCTTGCGGCAACCCTTCAACCTCGACTGAGTGTTGAAGCCTCTCGACTCTACTCTCTCCTGCAGCAGCAGTCTTTCAGTCCCTTGCTCAGGTTGGAAACCCTGAGACTTATACCTGGCCTGTGCACTCCTTGCACGACACTGTGCCTAACTGCACCTTAGAGGAAATGAGAACAAAATCTATCTCTAATTGAACCCTTCTGTCAACGCACTCCTTGCGGATAATTCAACTGCACTTCTTGCAGGAATTCTCTGGCTCAGTTAGAGAAACAATTGAAACTCATTCACTCTCCCCTGCAGACTTCAATTCCACCATGAAATCACATACACAACATATAAAAACAAATGTCTGGCAGGAAGAAAACATTCATGAGCATAACAACAATACACAGAGAAATAACACAAACCATGAATTTTAATCAAAGATTTCTTCTATTAATTCAAATGCCTGTAGATGGGTGTTCTTCATACAGTTCTCTGCTTGCTCTTCTATTTCTTCTTCTATGCTCAGGCTAATGTTACAACAATACAATGAGGGTGTCTATATCCATTTTCCCTCTTGTACTCTGAAGCTTTCAAATATAAAATTAAATTCCTATCTACCAGCATTAACTACATTAAATCCCGACTATCTACCTAAGGACGAGAGCTATCCTCTCAAGGTCCATTACAATATAAAAGCGCACCGTCTCTTAAATGACTCATTTAAGATTTGCGCAATAGTTCCAAAGCAATTTCAAAAATTTGTGTTGGCTTGTCCAGCTGTCCTCCACTTCCGCGCTGGCTCGCTTGATGGTTCTGGTAATGCTCCTACATCATACTCCTCGGCTTGAAAACTTTCATGGGCTCCTGTCCATGAGCTCCTGCACGGTATGTCCATGCTTCTGTATCTCTTCTTCAGTCTCTCAGCTGGCATCTTCCACTGGGTGGCCCTTCCATTTGACCATATACTCGAAGTATTCCTTTCTTCGGGTCTTCTTACCCACTCTCTTGTCCAGTATGCATTCCATCTCTGGATTCTCTGCAACTGGAAACTGTTTCATCCACTGGATCACTGGCTGTTCAGTTCCAGTGTTTGCTTCTCTAGCCCTGTATGGGTATAAATCTGTGATATTGAATATCAGAGATGTTTCGTTGCCATCCGACAACTCAATCTCATAAGCATTTTCTCCGAATTTTTTCAAGACCTTGCATGGCCCGATTTTCTTCATCTTTAACTTATTGTATGTTCCCCTTGGGAACCTTTCTTTCCTTAAGTGTGCCTGAACTAGATCACCAACTTCAAACTGAAGTTGTCTCCGATGCTGATCTGCTCTGCGCTTATATTCCTGGCTTGAAATTTGCAGTCACTGCTTCACTTGGTCGTGAAGTTCCTTCATCACCTCAGCAAACTCTTCTGCACTAGTGCTGCTAGTAGCAGTCTGTTCTGAATCCCTCTGTTCAGAAACTCCTCTCAGCAGCATCCCGTATACAACTTGAAATGGACTTCTTCCCGTGCTTCGATTCACTGAATCATTGTATGTGAACTCTGCCTGCGGCAATATGCTATCCCGGCTGCTATGGTGCTCTGTTACCAAGCTTCTCAGCAAGTCTCCTAGACTTCTGTTCACCACCTATGTTTGTCCATCCGTTTGAGGATGATAAGAAGAACTAAATGCCAAGTTAGTTCCTAGCTTCTTGCATAAGGTCCTCCAAAAATGCCCTATGAATTTCGTGTCTCTGTCCGAAACTATACTTTTCGGCAGTCCATGAAGTTGAATGACCTCCTTGAAGAACATATTTGTGATGTGTGTCGCATCGCTGGTCTTCTGGCATGGAATAAAATGTGCCATATTGGAAAACCCATCCACGACCACAAAGACTGAATCAACACCTCTTTGCGTCCTTGGCAACCCCAATACAAAATCCATACTTATCGCTTCCCATGGCCTCTCTGGTATGGGCAATGGCTGATAAAAACCTGCATTCTGCTTTCTTCCTTTTGAATGCTGGCAAATTCGACATCTGTCAACAAATCTCTTGACATTTTCTCGCATCCTTGGCCAAAAATATGACTCATTCAGCTTCCCGAATGTTTTTTCGTGGCCAAAATGTCCTGCTAAGCCTCCATTGTGTTTCTCCTTTAACAGATTCTCCCTCATGGAGCAATTTAGAATACACAGTTGATTGCCTCTGAACAACAATCCCTCCTAGATCATATAATCTATCCAAGGGATTCTGTCTCTGAGAACTAGATTCTCAGCTGCTTCATATGCTTCTCCAAAATCTGCATCACCTGCGTACATGTCCCTGAGATTTTCAAAACCCAATGTTTTGACTCGGAACTCCTGCATCAGCAAACATTTCCTACTCAAAGCATCAACCACTTTGTTAGAAGTACCAGAAATATGCTTAATTACAAATGTGAAATTCTGCATATACTCTACCCATTTGGCATGTTTCTGATTCAACTTCTCCTGTTGAGTCACAAACTATAATGCATGATTGTCACTATACAATACAAATTCTTTCGGGATCAACTAATGCCTCCACTTCTTCAGTGTCTGTATGATAGCATAGAATTCCTTATCATACGTGGAGTACTTCAATTTCACTTCATCCAGCTTCTCGCTGAAATATGCAACCGGTCTATCTTCTTGACTCAAGACTGCTCCTATGGAAAAACTGCTTGCGTCACATTTCACCTGAAATGTCTTCTGGAAATCCGGCAACACCAACACTAGTTGTTCCGTGATCTTCCACTTCAACAGATTGAAGCTATTTTCAGCCTCTGTTGTCCACTGAAAAAATTTATGCCGCTTCTTCACTGTATCCATCATTGCTGCACTAATTCCACTGAAATTCTTGATGAACTTTTGGTAGAAACTAGCCAAACCATGAAAACTCCTCACCTCAAAAATATTTCTCGGTGATGGCCAATTCTTGATTACTTCTACCTTATCCGGATCCATCTTCAACTCATTCGCCGAAATAACAAAACCC